>WOGP01007224.1:0-11895 GCA_015342065.1 Leptinotarsa undecemlineata
CTAGGGGCTTGGCGATTTCTGATGCAGTCTCTTTTCAGGTGTCCGCCCTTAGTTTATCTGGTCCAGGAGGTTTTCTTGGTTTCAAAGTTTTTATTATTGAAACGATTTCTTTCTCATTTGTTGGATGTAAATACACGGTTTGATAAAAAAGAAACTCGATTTTGTCGGTATCATTGGGAACATCTGAGATTTTTTCAGCAAGTTTTTGTCCTATTTTACTATATTAATCATTGAATCTGTCCGCAATGTCTTTTTTATTTCGTTATTTCAGTACCATCTGCATTTCCAATAGCCTCTGTGTTTGTTTTAGTTTTATCTTTTCCACACAGATAATTCATAGTTTTCCATAAAGCTTTAGATGAGTTTTGATTTTTTCATTTTGTTTAAAAATTAAAATTAGCTGCAATATTATCTACACTACTCTCTTGATAAAGTTCATTCCAGGTTCCATTTCGCAAGGAATTCCTCAATTTGTCGTAATCTAAGAATAATTTGAAGTCATTCTATTTCACATTTGACTTATTTGCTTCGTTATGGAAAGTAAGTCCTATTGGATTATGATCTATAATGTTATATCTGAAGATGAAAAGATTTCATTTAAATTTTTCTGCAGTTTGTGTTTTTATTAACAAAATAATGATCTAAACAGCTTCAACTAGGTAATCGTGTATACTCATTTATATATGAAACAAATCCAAAGTAACTGAGGATATTCTTATACTCCTCTATATAATCAGAACCTCCAATCAAATTTATATTTATGTCTCCTGCAATTATATTAATATTGGTTTTTTGAAAATGCTCGGTGAACGATAAATGACAGTAATATCAACTTTTCTTTATTCAGTGGAAATCAGAATTTTTAGTGCATCAACTTCACCAATCAATAGTTTACATGTTGCCACTTTCAGTGACCCTTTTATAAAGATAATTATGCCGTCATTTTTGTTGAGTGATCCATAACTGTACACCAATTAATAACCTTGAATTCTGTAGGGATCACAGAGCTGGTGTGTTTCTGTGAGTATTATTACATCTATATCAACCGAAAGTTTATCAAGAACGACTAAGAAGGAATGTATATTTTTTGCAACACTCACCGCGGGTCAACGATGTCCCTGAAGCAATCAAGTGCTCGTATTATATTGGCAGAAATGGGTTTCATATTCTCCAATGTATGGATCCATCTTTTCTTTTTGAATAACAATATATTATTTAATTATGAATTGGAAGTTTATTTGATTTACTTTGTTTTTTATTTTTTCTGGTATTTACGGGGCTGTATTTGAGATTTCTCTTCTTTCTTTTTTTTTCAGATTTTCCAACAGACGTTTCTTCCTCACTCTCAATTCCTTCTTCATTCGAAGAACATTTCTCTGTCTTCCAATTTTTCTTTATTTTGTAGTTCTTCAAAATTTTAAATTTTTTTACTGTGTTTGGGAAGTAAACATTACAATGATTTCATCCAGTACTCCTTTTCGGATCACTTCTGTTTATGGCTCTTCAGCTTCCTGAAAGAACATTCCCTGCAAGTGGCCGTCGATGGATATCTCTCGAATACTTTCACCATCAACTATGATGTTCCACAGGGATCCATATTGTCTCCAACCCTTACTGAAAAAAAAAACAAGAATCCAATATATTGCTTCGCTGACGACATTACATTACATTTGGATTTCAGGACATCGGCTGCGGATGCACATTATCACCGGCAGCAGGTGGTTGAATATCCTAACGAGGATCTCAAGGGAATTTTGACTTGGGGAAAAATTAACCAAATTCAATTCAAAGCCACAGAAACGCAGGCATCGATTTTCTCCAAAAAATTAATGTTTCTGAATCGCTTTCTGCTTCGATTAGCTTGTTGGGGGTAAAATGGACACAAATATGTCTTGACACAATCATTTCACTGGAATTGCTAAAGCCGTTTCTCGAAAGTTAGGAACACTGTTCCATATCTGAAAAATATACACACCTCAGCAACATCGAAGAGAGGTTGAAGATTTGTCTCTCTTCAATAGATACTTTCACGGGAACTGTTCAAGCGACTTGGTACATTTGATTCCACTAAGAGCGGTACATATCAGAAATACGCGACGGACTGTGGCTGCTCATCGTTTTAAGGTTTAAGTCAGTACACCTTGAACTTCACTATTTAAGAACTTTTTCATTTGGAATAAACTTCCTGAGAACGTTTTTCTAAATGGATTTAATCTCCAGCGATTCAAATCAAATGTGAATCGCTAATTCCACACAAGGTCTGATAGCGCCTTTGGGATATTCCTGTAGTACTTGTGTTTTCTCTTAAAAAAAATACGCGGGCATCTTGGCTAGCGAAACGCTCGTCGAGAGACAGCATTTTTGTTCTGATGAAGCACCGCGGCGCCTTAAGGATTTTCCTGTAGTGCTTGTTCTAGTGTTCAAAAGGGACAATAAAATACTGATTGTAATTGCACCCCTATATTACACACTAGAATATAATAAGACCGAATCCCGAATGGAATGAAAATCTCTGGTAGTAAAGTAAAACATGAAATATACATTTCTCAATAACTATAAAAAATAAAAAATTCAACATATGCATAGACAGATAATTTTCAATAGGTAATGAATGATTTTAATACATTACACCTGTGGTTTGTCCTTAGAAAAAAACGCATATGTAGTTCAGCCGGATGAGACATGGCAGTTTGAAACAGAGCTGTCTAGTGTTGAATTATGATTGAGTTGTGGGCTCTGGTTTTCAAATCGTGATGGAATTGGAACATATATCACTCATAGAAACTCTACACAACATACTATACATTTACAGAACAATAATGTAAAAAGTTCTTATGTTAAAATTAATGAAGCTCCTGGTGATCTTCGAAGTTTAGGACAAAGAGAGTTAGCTTCATCCCCTCGTCATCACCACTTAACAAGACGAAATACTTTATTCTCAGATGAGATCAATGTTATTTTCATTTTCAATATTGATCAACGACAATTAAAAAATCTCAGTTTTACTGATAATAAAATTCAATTACACGTCATAAATTCAAAGACATATCATAATTTTATAGAGAATAATTGAAATGAAATAAACGAAATGAATAAATGAATGCAACTAAATTACCAAATTGAAAAAAATGGCGAGATCTATTTTCTTCGAGACCAAAGTTTTCTAATCTTTGGAATAGATTTGGATTGGCCTGAAACGGACGAGACCGTGGGTCAGCAGTGGCGAACATTACGTTTCGACCCTAAGGAAATAAGCCCGTAAAGATGGTGCGGGCGTTCTCCATCCTGACGGCTGATATATGTTCGGGTTGGCCTATTCCCTGATATTTATTGTGTACTTAAGTGGAACGAGATACGTTGGTTGCTCCATCTATCGCTCCATTATCTTCTCCAAAACTGAATCAAACAAATGAAATTTCTTTAAATCGAAATCTCGGGATATTTTTTTTTTATTTTTTTTACTCACATAGATGGATAGGAAAGTTTACCGTATCGTAACATCAATAATGTGTATCCATTTTTTGCACATGTATATCGGATGAAAACCGATTCAGGCTCGACCCAAACTTAGTATGGATCACAAGACAAGGAAATTTACTAAAAAAAAGTTTCACCTCTTGGATCCAATATTTATAATTTCAATTTAAAGGCGAAAATTGTGTTAAAAGCGAGAGATGCGCGTCCTGCACGCGTTGACCGATACGGACCTTTCAACAATAAAAAGTATTTTAACACTTTAAATATCATTAAAAAAACACATGCCTTCTAGACACCTGAATAAACGGAAATTCATGAAAAAAATTGTTTCCCTTGATTATTTTGTTAGATATATGATCAACTAATTTTCACAAGTTTTAAATTGAAACTAATTAATACAGTTCATTGTATTATTTTCACTATAAAGGGTTTTACAAAAATCGCGACACTCATTTCGCTATACAATAGCTTTCTCAAGCATACATAATACTACATAATACTCACGGTATATTTATACATTTTTGTATTCAGTAGTTAATTTCACAAACAAACATCCTATTTTGGTGTAAATATAACTCGCAGGTTATCTATCTCTATCTCTATCTCTGAAAGATATTTGATTAGTTTCTGTGATTTAGTGGTAATTATATAAGTACTTCTTGAGATACTATTTGGATCACCAAACTTTTAGTTTGATTTCTGGGGATGAAAAAAAATATAGGGGGGAGCCTTAATCGCTTTACACATTGTTTATTTCAATGATCGCAAGTATTTCTAATTGTGAATATGTGCTATATAACTACCATTTATTCAATATATATTCATATATTCGGGAGGGCGCGCCAGCATTATCAACTAACGACCACTCCCCACACTACGTGGTACGTGACCATTGGATCCGAGACTCATGTACTCTGAGCAAGCAAGCGCAGTGGGCGAAAAATGACAGCTAAGATTCCTGCCATAGTGCTGCAAGCCGCATAATTTGACCAAGAACTCCAATAATTAGAACAACCATCCTGACAAAGTAATCTGGATAGAGTCTGCGGAGTTCGAAGAGAAAATTTTGAAATTTTATTCGTTTTTCTTTCTCTTTTCGGACGATATTCATCTAGCCAGTCGCTGAAAACTCCACGACAAATATCGTCTTGCTCTGGTAGTGCAGAAGAACTGCATTGAGCTCATCAGCTTGTATGAACCTGAGGGTTGGGAACGAATACTTCCAATAAATTCGGCACTTAATGTTCCCTACAACAATTATTATTATTAATTTAATATCAACTAGGTTTGCGCTGGTCAGGTCCAATTTCCCGAAGCCCCAATATATTCAGGAAGGCGTGCCACCATCATCACACCGTAGGACAAGTTATCATGGGTCCGAGAATCATGTGCCCTGTGCAAGCGCAGTGAGCCAAGAGCAGTGAGCCAAGAATGACAGCTTTATGCATTTGTCCGGCTAAGATATCTGCCTATGTGCGACAAACCTGCATGATTTCGATAGTCGACAGTAGAGAAGGCATAGTTTCACCAAGGACTCCAATGAGCAGAACAACCATCTTGACAGTGTGGTCTGGATAAAGTATGTGGAGTTGGAAGAGAAAATATCGATGATTTATCTGTTTTTTTCGCCTGGAGCTGAAAACTCCACAACAAACATCGTTTTCCTCTGGTGGTAGAGAAAAACTGAATCAGGCTCATTAGCTTGAATAAGCCCGGTTTCGCCCCAGAACACTGAAAAACATTGGTGTCTTGTCTATACCGCAAGAGTGCCGCAGGTGTCGAAAACCTCTATACTAATCAGGCGACTGCGGCAGATTAAGGTGTTGAAGACACCATCCTTACACCCCTCAGTTTTGACTTCCGCCCACTTGACCTGAGGAAAACTAAGGTCAGGCGCTTTGATAAGCCAAGTTCTTCAATGTTGTTGAAGAAAACCCTATGCATTGGCTTAACATGTGTTGCCGCAGGTGTGAAGTGATCTATGCGGCTTTTATATGGACCTATTGCTTGAAGGGTTCCAAATCGGTGACAGAGTTATAATTACGTCGTTCAGTATCGAAAACTAAACCATGTCCACTATCTGCTTGGGCAGCTGCTCAGAAGAAAAATACTTCAATTTCTGCTCTTTCATGGTCTCAAACCATGCAGAGAAGGGAATCCGAAGTCTTCACCACTTTACAGACTGTTCAGTACCTTTCTGTCATGTGAACACTCTAAACTCAAAAGATCACGGCCTCCCTATTGGTGGAGAAAGTACAACCGTGGAACTCCAGAGACACTCGAGAAATACTAAATTGTGAGATTTCCACTGGACAGTTTACAAAACCGCAATACCTGTTTCGCTTTAAAATATTTTTTTGTAATGTAGTAGATGGAAACTTACTAAAAGTACTGGAGGGTAAAGTTGAATCTTATGGTGGGTGGAGTCGCCACTACGGCTGAACATGTTCGTACTAAAGTAATTTACAAATGTGTAAACAAGATTATACACACTTTGTCGCTATAATCAGTACATGGAATGTACAAATGGACTCGGTAATTTACAAACGTGTAGACAAGATTATACACACTTTGTCGCTAGAATCAATACATGGAATGTACAAATGGACTCGATTTTTTTTAAGGGGGAGAACATTCTGATAATAATGTGATAGTTTTAAGATTATTGAACGAGGTTGTTTACATCTACGACTTCTTCGTCAGCGTCATTGACGACATCTATGATACAGGGACACATCGTGCAGCTTCTGAAGCATGACTGCTTTTCAGTAGTCGCACCATACTCCACATCCAGTGGTGCAGCGGCAAAATACCACGTTGAGAATATCGCATGGTGTCACAGGGTTGTTGGTGGTGACGGGGTATAATACTTCGTCTTCCTGGGGGGTAAAAGGTTGCTTGGCTACAGTTGTATATATATGATAATTCGTATTGAGTTTCGTGGTGGCCGTGGTAGTGGACGGACGTGCCGATAATGTTCGTCCACAAAGAAGGTACGGGGATCCCATATGCTATCTATATATGTTGTGATTGTCTATATGAAAGTAATTAATGTATAAAAGTTTATGTGAAAGTTCAGTTAAAAATGTTTAGTGAGGGCCCCCTTTATTCACGCCAGTATCCAGGCCGGGGTGGTTCGGATAACCACGTTAAAGAAGTCATGTATGTGAATTCAAAAACTCAAAAGTTTCCTGAAGAGCAGACGACAATGAAAACTTATATGGTTTTGGTGTAGAAATATATCCAAAGAAAACACTTTTCCTATACCTATCTCTTGAACACGTTTTGCTAACCAAGTAAGCATTTTTTGTTAAGGCAAACATGATTAACGGAACATGCATCGAGAGGAACTGTTTTTGTTCTAGGGTGTGAAAAGTGTTCATTCCAGATTCATTTTACTTCAGAGGTTCCAGTTCTATCTATGAGAAAATTTTATGTACATTATTTCTGAATATTTTTTTGGATGGGGTAGGGTTGGTCAGGGCACCTTTCCCTATATCTCTACTATTTTGGCTCCTCTACTAGTTAGTTGAGTAATTTCGACTTTTTTTATTTTTGTTGATTAGACTGTATAAGCTGACGTCGCATACGCTATACACGACGATGCAAATACATATGGGTTCCAGCTACTTCAAGCTCCTGGTGTTGAGAACCTCAACCCATCATGCGACTACCGTAAAATATTGTGTTAGAGACACCTCGCTGACAGCTTCTAATTACCCCTTCAGTTACTGACTGATGAAAGCAAAGGACAGGTTATGTCTAGAGTGAGTGTGTCTATTCGACCCTCCACCGCAAGATGCAAAGGTTTATTGTGGCTAACACTTATTCACTCTCGACCAAATAAACCCAGCTTCTTAACAAAGGCGATTAGTTTGTATCACTTACCTTCAGGTCAGATGGTAAGAGTAAAGCTCTGGCGAACTCTAATAACCTGATTCTGTCCCCAGCGGGGCAGGCAAACAATATGTGCCCAGCTGTTTCATCATTTTCCAAACAGAGGCGACACACACTCTCTTTCGACAGTCCGAGACTCTGTATATGATGACTCAAATGACAGTGACCTGTAAGAAGGCCTGTTAGACATCATAGTTCATCCCTCTTGTAGTCCAACAACATTTTGGTATCAAGCTTCGAAGGGTGAATAAACGCCTTGGAGTGAATCAATCCTGGAAGATTCTGTCATAAATCTTCTAGCCGGCCAGGAGTTCTATGTTTGTTTGTCAAAGCCTAAAGTGATACCAATGACAGATTCTGGTACAATGAAGATTCTTGCAGCACCCTCCTTTGCGAAGGAGTGAGCAGCCTCATTGTCTTCCAGGCCAGTATGGCCAGGAATCCAGACCAGAGACAATTTGTTGAGTCTTCCTATTGAGAAGAGTCGTTTTTGGCAAATTGCTACCAATTTAGACGTTGCTCGGTAGGAAAAGAACAGGTACTTTGATAAGTTGAAGTATTCAATATTGTAGATGTGTTCTTTTTGTAGAACAGGCGGCACCTCATTCAGTGTCGAAAATTAAACCAAGTTCATCCGCCGCTCAGGTAGTTGCAGGTGTGTACGAGATGTTCGTGAACAACTTTCAAAACGAATTCAAGCATGTAATCGATCTGTAATAATTTGGAATAAAAAAATATACGGTCTGCCCCTGACAAATAAATCCAGACTCTGCTGCTCTTCCTCAAGCTATGAATTGAAAACCTGATTTCTTCATCAAATTTCATAACTGTTCGTTATGGTAATTTGAAGTAATGAAATTTTATGTGACCTGGTAATTTTTTCTTTTCTCAAAAAATTATTATTTTCAGTCGATTGTTCATTTTTCCAGCATGTTTATTCAATTTTCACATCCCTTTAGAGATTTGGTGAAGGAGGTGAAATTCAATTGCTATTTCAATCGACTGTCTCTTATTGTTTTTTCATTCAGAACCCTGTTTTCTTTGTCAAATTTCATAACTGTTCATTATGGAGAATTCAACTAATGAAATTTTATGTGACCTGACAATATTTTTCTTTTATAAAGAAATGAATAGTTTAGTTGGTTGTTTATTTTTTCCAGTATATTTTTTCAATTCTTACATTAATTCAAAGAAATGGTAGAAAAGGTGAGAAGGCCGAATTTAGTATATTAGATGGAAAATGGATCTTTATACAAAAATTGTGAAAAACTTTCAAAAGAAGGAAGAAAGCAATCAATTTCAAAATAAACGATTCACAAAGATATGTAGATTAGACAAAGAAGTTACTTTCAGATACAGCAGGGTAGAAAAAGCTCTCCCAAATAACTACTTTCATATCAACATTGAATTACATAAAATAAAATATATGTTCTATCGAAACAATTACTTTCATATGAATATAGAGATAAACAAAAAAAAATTTTCTGATGTTATCATGAAGATATTTTGGAAAAACTGTTCTCATTGTCGCTTTTCAAACTGTACAAAATGACTTTCACAAATCTTCAATGCAACGTTTTACCTCTAAGAAATCATCACCACTTTTTAATAAGAATGGAGAAGAGACTCACCAGTTATAAGTTTGTCGACAACTTCACTGATGTATCACACATAATCGGAATATCCGAAATTTCAAATCGTCGTGCAAATAGGCTCTAAAATAGGCAACTTTTTGTTAATTTAACCGATTTTGTACCTCTTGCGATTTTCGATTTTGACATACTTCATAGATCTTGGTGTCACTACCAGCTAAGCCATCTGCTAGTCAACATCACACCAAACGTTTTTTGAAAATTGACTTTAAACGTTCAAAAAAGTTGATGACATGGAACTAACGTGAATGTTCTTCTCTAAAAATAGAATATGTTGTTTAATTGCATATAAATATCTGATTTACCATAGTTGGCTGAAATATTTGAATATGAAATTATTTAGATTCATATGGGAATAAGAGAAATTCTTCAACAGAGTTATCTATCAATATATCGAAAAAAGTTGTTGGAAAACGTTTTTTCAAATACAATTTTTCAAACCATACGCCAATTGCGTAGGATAATTTTGATTCTTTGTTCATTTTTTATGAACTGTGTGATTGTTACCTATATTCCTTAACACAACATTCTCAGTTTTATGTTTATGTTTCTCTGTTTAATTTCAGGTAGATTTTTCTGACGTCCCAGGAGTATCCCTGTTTTTGAATCTAGACGTCTCTAGTACAGTCACGATGCTACTTTTCCAGGAACATCTCCAGAATGTACTGATTTCGTCAAATAGGATATCCCAGGAATATTCCTTCGGTACGCCACAGGGATGTCCTATACCAATTCAATACATCTCTACTACATAACCTCTGATCATAAATGTCCCTGGTATATCCTGATTTTGATATATGTCACAGCACAATCTAAGTTACCCTCTGAATGTATATTAGAGACTACCAAATAAGGAGTACCAAATGAGAAGAAAATAATATAAATAAATACATTTAGTAGCTAGAGAAATCACAATATGTTCTCTTTAAAACATAATAACTCAACGAAATTGGACTTCAAGATCAGTACTGAAAAATGAATACTAACAGACCAAACAACATGGATGAAAAAATTCAAGACCTCAAAGAACACTAATTGAAATGAACATATTGTTATCGATTTCATACAGCCCAGAAATATATCTACTATTGTATAAGCTTTGATCATGAATGTTCCGGTATATCCTAATTTTGATGTCTCTCAACACTTTCCGAGAGACTGCACTTTTTTTCTTGCCTATAAGTGTTTCATAGGGCTTTCTCGATGTCTAGTCCTACAACAAAATGGGAGAAGTCAATCAAAGAAATATATAGAAACATATAATTTCACCAGGAGCTTCACCCAAAATTTCACAGTAAATAACTATAGTTATAATAGTAGCATATCTAGTATAAAACAAAGTCTAAGAATTGTGTTAGTTTTTGATCATTCATAACTCGTTAATGGAATAGGAGAATAACTTTCACAACATTATTTGAAAGACATTTTTGTGAGTAGTCAATATTTCTCTCTGTTTTTTCAGTGTTCAACTTTTACCAATCTGAAAAATGAATAACGTTGAATTGATAGAGAACCTGATGAAGTGCAGGGAAGTGCGAACCAAAAAGTTCACCCAGAAAAGTTACTGAAAAGTCCAATTAGTCTGTAACTTGTACCCATAAATTTCATCTACAACTTGAATTGTCAATGGACAAAATGAAATTTTTATATTCGACTCTCTTTAGATATATATGCAGCATCCTTGCATATATAATAAGACAGATACCAGGACTAGAAATAGCGGAGCATTTTCTGAAGTCACCGAGGAACCTGTCGAAAAAAAGAGAACTCAGAAGATCTGCGTATATTTTAGCAAGTAGTACGTGTTAGAGCACATGTAGAACCCTTTTCATGTTTATTAACGTTATTGTTGAGAAATATTTCAATTTCGTCCTATCATATGAGGTGTGGAATTCCATCTTGCTAAGTCTTGCTTCAATTTCGAAGAAGATGGCCCTTTTGTTCCTGAACTGACTTTAACTTACCACGTGACAAAGTGTTATGTCTGAAGTGACTGACATTTATATTTCATAAGAATTGTACAATTTTCCAAAGCATCATTGTAAACAGATTACTGTTGGTTGTTTCTGAGATGGTTACGAAAAACATTCTTGATATTGGAGCTATTATCACATTCCATCTCATCTTGAATATTGATAATAAGTTATTATTTTTTATGAAAGGAACTTTATAAAACTCTATACAAAGATGTGTAGATCATTCAAAGAAGCAACTTAAACACTCTCACTGAGCTCTTGATCTGAAACTCCAAATAGTGTTTTTATATTTTCTTTTCAGTGACTGAATATCTTTGATATTATCTTTACTTTTTGAATTTGAATTATCTGAACTAACTACAGACCTAACTCCACTACTGGCATCTTAAGTTTCCCCTTGTTGTTGGAAATGGGGAAACCTGTCACTCAAACAATGAGTTAATATACGATGAGAATTTTTATCCAAATTTCAAACACACTTAAAATCCAGATATTCTCGATGTATAGGATACCTAAGCCATAATAAATAATCATAAAACTTTCATAGAAAAAAATTACATTTCGTCTGAAAATTGACATCTTTGTTAGTTTATCATTTGTTTTGGCTTAAATATCAAAATTCGTGAAATGGCAAGTGGTAGTTTTTAACACCGCGGAGGATGTAATTTCTTTTCCTAAATTATATGCTTTTTCATCAAGTTGGGGTTTATATCCAGAACCAAATTCAAAATCCAAAAATCAGTTTTCAAAAAATTCAAAATATCACATTTATGGGAAAGAAAGTTTTTGGCTTTCTACTACTCCATCTTGATACAAAAAAAGGATAAGGGAATCTTCCAAAGAAAGGAAGGAAGTAATCAATTTGCAAATAAGTAACTCTATACATGGATGTG
>WOGP01007225.1:0-11895 GCA_015342065.1 Leptinotarsa undecemlineata
AAACATACACTGAAAAAGTTCTTAATCCAAGGAGCATTTTATACTTTAGACGATTTTATTCAAAAGTGTGGCTGATTCATTTTCATCTATGTAGTATGCATTATATGTACTATTTTTAGTATGTATCCATCCAATATGTTTTAACTTTTATGTGAAATTGACTATTGTTAATGTGTTTGTATTTGTTTGTTTTTCATTTTTTTTTAATATATCTCATGTTGCAAGAACAACCTAAAGAGACAAATATATTATCAATCTATCTAAACAAGTCCAGTCGTGGTGTTGGTTGACTGATTTGTATCAAATGGTCTCCAGTGTCGTGGGCCGAGTTCTTGTGGATGAATTCGTAAACTGGCCTATTCTAGAAGAAGTTATGCTTTGTGTGACAACGTTTTGGTACGGTTGAAATTCTCACATAGTTAAAGTGTTTCACTAACTGACTAGTATCACTATTCAGACTACCGTTTGATGAAGTGGCATCTATTAGTATTATTCTGATACATTCTTAATGCTTCCAAATATAGCGTTGAATCCAATGAGCCCATTCATGAAGAGGCGTTTATTCATAAAACATCCTCAAATCTAGTGTATCGTATGATGGAACAATTGTTCTGTTCCATTTCCTCCTCGTTGAAAGATTAATCTTGGAAAATGCATGTCCTAGTAGTTTCTAGGCCGGGTACTCCTCTTACTGAAATATTTTCTGCCACTTTGCGTTCATTCATTCAATCAATCAATCATTTATTTTTTCCTGTGCAACTTACAAAGTTATAGGACGAGTCAATTCTGAAAAATTCCTACAAATAAAATAAAAAACATTGAGAGTATTAACATTAAACATAGATAATATATAAGCATATAACTTAAATTGAACTGATTATGACAATCTGTAAGTCAAATAGTATGAAATCAAAACTCAATTAATTTTAGGAATTCTTGAATTGAGTAAGGACACATATCTGTCAAGACTTATTTTAGTTGTTTTTCAAATGTATAAGTTGGCAGACGAAATCCCGACCTTGCAGTTCGGAAGATTGAACGGCGTGTACACAAGATGGAGGCTAAGATCACGTCGGCGAAACATAACGCGTTTCGTATCCAATGTGTGATGGATTACAGGGCGGCCAATAGGCCTTTCACGCCCGCAGTGCGGCGAATAGCCGCCAATTTACGACGTATCCATCACACTTTAAGCCAAGGCGTGCTGCTGACCACCAAACAGCAGTGCCTTGATAGGATACGAATGCTAGTATCTGCTAAGAAGTCACCAGTGAGGTGAGCGATAAGTATCGCGAAACACCTTAGGTTGCGCGAGAAACCTTCTCGTTTATTCTAAGAACCTCCACGTATTGTGGAATCCTTCTGGAAGGATATCTATGAACACCCGCAGCCACTCAAGTTAGACACCCCAGCTCTAGCGCAGTTCGAAGCTTTCAACAGAGAGCTTCAACAGCCTGAGGTCAATGAACTGCGCAACTCGATGACCCCGGATGACGTTCGAAGAGCTCTTGTGGGTTCCAAGAACTTTGCTGCTCCCTGCCCAGATGGGCTGAACACTTATTGGTGGAAAAAACTACCAAGCACCCACCGCCATTTGGCCAGAGTTTTCAACTCATGGCTGGACGGAGAGCAGCCGATTCCGGATTGGTTTGTCGAGGGGCGGACCGCTCTTATCCCTAAAAGCGGAGGTTTGTCGATTCCTAAGAATTACAGACCGATAACATGCTTGAATTCGTGTTATTATAAGTTGTTTACAAGCATCTTATACACACGAATACTCACCGCAGTTGACCGAGTGTTCGAACGGATATATGGGCAGAGAGGGTCGAAGAGAGGAGTTGCAGGATGTAAAGAGAACCTGCTCATCGATAGATGTGTAACGCAGGACTCGATACAATATAAGCGCAACATCTCTATGGCCTGGATCGATTACCGTAAGGCATTTGATACAATATCGCATGAGCTCATCTTGCATTTGCTCAGATGCCTTGTGGTACCCTTGCGGTGAGATGCATTGAACAACTGATACCACTTTGGTGAATTTGCTTCACCATTACATCCGGACAAGGCAGAGTCCAAACAGAGTGGGTCACTTTCAGAAGGGGTGTATTTCAGGGCTATTCCCTCAGTCCCCTTCTCTTCTGCATCTCACTATTGCCATTATCCGTTGCGCTCAGAAATACTCGAGGGTATAACTGTGGCGCCTCCGGAAACTGGAGGCACAAGGTCACCCATTTGTTTTATATGGATGATCTTAAACTTTATGCCTCTGGAGAGAAGGATCACCATCGGTCCTTGCTGGTGGAAGAGTCCACGCATGCCATCGGTATGAAATTCGGGATAGACAAATGTGCAATGGTCCATCTCAAAAGAGGACGATGCGGGAACTACGGGGAGGATGTGCAGTTCGTAGATGGAAGTATCCTACACCATCTGGATGCCGGAGAAACGTATACATACCCCGGGGTGGAGCAACGCCACTCACAAGAGGTAACAGCAGTGAAGAACTCTATCCGCGGCAAGTATCAGCACAAACTTCAACAGATCTGGTCATTGGAACTGTCGGGAAAGAATAAAGTTGCTGCAACAAATATGCTTGTCGTTCCTATCTTACTCTACCCGTTTGGAGTAGTGAAGTGGACTTGGGGGGAGCTGAATCAACTCAACGTAAAACCCCGAAAAATTATGCATCTCTATAGGAGTTTGCATCCCAAATCGTCCGTTCCACTGTTGTACTTCCCCAGACAACAGGGAGGCCGTGGACTTTTGAGTTTGGAGTGTCTACATGAGTTTGGAGTGTCTACATGACAGAGGATACAGTCTCTAAAGTCGTCAGGAGTTGAGTCCTTGGTGGAATGATGCCTTCTCTACTGTCGAATCTGTGCTTGCTCAGGGCACATGATTCCCGGACTCAATGATCACTTACCCCACGGTGTGGGGAGTGGTCATTGGTTGATAATGCTGGCGCGCCCTCACGAATGTATCGGGGCTTCAGAGGATAGGGCCTGACCAGCGTGCACGACGGTGAGAAAAATAATACATTTGTAACAGAATTGAATTATATCTATATCTATTTGTTTATTGCTATTTGGTCGAAAAATATAGTGTCAAAAATAATTTCAACACCAATGTTGAACACACACTATGTGTGTGTACTTTTTCTATCGATGAAGCTACGGTGAAAGCGAAACGCATGTAGAATGAAAATTTTATTTCTGAGAATTGCTCAATTATTATCACGGGTAAATTACAGTTGGTTCAAAAGTTGGCGACAAAATTGCCTACGAAAATATCAATCACTGTCATTCATCCAAACTTTGCCCTGTTCGTTCGACATAGTGAACTCTTACAGCTCAGTCATCACAACGTACGTGATGAATTTCTAAGTACGTGATGAATTTCTAAATTTCATTTGAAACAACAGTTTGATTACCATTTAAAATCACGTAATGAATAGCTTTTGAGTTAAGTACCTACGTGTCAAAATTCATAACGTGGTAAGAATAACAAATTCATGGGAATCCACAATAACCAATGAACTACAAAAATATACAACTAGCTCTCTTGTTTTTCTAAAATAAAGTATTTTCCCTAGATATTATTTTCCTTTCTTTCTTCAACAAAATTCTTGAAAGGAACTTTGCCGATATAAGCTCGTCGTCCCGGCCCAAGAGGGCAGTTCAGAAAGTGAATCGTGCGTCTAAACAAGAAATTCAAATAGTGAAAATATATTAAGCATTAGTTGTTTAGTATTGTAATGAATAAATTAGTTTGTGATTATTGAAATATTAGTCAGTGAGTAATTAGTCCGGTCAAATTAGACTCGAAAATAAGAGTGAAGGTACATAAACTTACAACAAGCTGCAAATGCGTGTAATTGTTCAAGACACAGTTAAAAACAAGATTTTAAGATTCCGAATGATTGCGATGCCTGGAAAAACATTTATTCGAGGTCGAAGGTCAAAAATCTCGAAAAAAATAGGTTTTTTGCGATTTTCAGGAAAACGGTAAGCTTTGTCATAAAATAACCTCAGATAAAAATTTTAGATCATAAAATTCTCTACAAAAACTGTATCAATACTTTTTTTCTTATAGCCACCGGTTGTGACATACGACAAGTTAAAAAGTTGTAAAAGTTTTAATCATTATATACATAAATATGCCACGTATATACATCTCTGAAGTTTTAATTTAAGTTAAAATATTTTTCTATTGGTATACATAAGTATAAATATAAGAATATCAGGTAGAATGAAATCAAATCCCTTAATTTTTACGCTAGTGTAACCTTGAGCCAACATCTGTCTTCCTGTTCAACATTCTGTTTGATGAGCTTATGACAGTTCTTACCAGTCAACAGACATTTCTTGCAAATACTCATAACAAATCTTGGTTTGTCTGCATTTGTCAGGGGGAGAAAGCAACAGTCTCTAAAAAGTTTGAAAAACAAGATTTAGTTCAATGTGCGGAAGTTTTCAAAAAAAGTAATTCGACTCAACAAGAAATTATCACCAACCAATTTTTTCCAGATTTTTGACCTTTGACCTCGAATAATTTTTTTCCAGACATCACAATCATATGGAATTTTAAATTCTTATTTTTAAATATGTTTTGAACAATTACACGCGTTTGCAGCTTGTTGTAAATTTATGTACCTTCCAATGCCTAGATTGACCGGATTAAATAAAGTTTTTCTTTCTTACTCAGAGGAATCGGGCAAATTTCGGATATGCAGTTGGTCAGTACCTCGTCCACTAGATGGAGTGACATTTTTGATGTTCGCGCCAACTTAATACAAGATATCAAATACTCTGAAAGAATTTCGATTTTCAGTTGTGGAATGTCAATGACTTTAGGTCGATGATGGTCACTATCTTGCACTGACGAGTATCTAATGAACCCGAAACCGGTTTGCAAGTGTGCCCCTGCCAAAATTGAAGGGGGACTCTTTCAGTTGCCAATTGCATATGCAGGAAATTTTCTGTGAAGATTCAACGCCCTTCGTGGTATTAGCCAGTGGAGTAGTTGTTTTCTGATAGGCGTCAGTACATTCAACCTACTTTGTAGGTATATCCAAAACGGGCTTGGACATTTATAGTTCATTTATTTAGATTTGTTCACTGCCTGTCTTCAAGCATAGCCCACTGACTAACAAGAAAATTATTATAATGGTTCAAAACACATCTATTAGCAGATTTACACCAATTCGAGCCGATAATTAGATTGGTTGTATTATTCTAGGACTTCAAACGTTAAAAGTGGGAAAATTTTAGATTTCAGCAAATGAAATTGATTTTTGATCACTGTGCTCTCGCCAATAGAGTCAAAAAATTAATTAAATCTTTTTAAACATTATTTTTTCCGCAATCTGGGACCCCAAAGGTTAATAATAGACAAGTTTTAGAATTGTGTCCACCAAAATCGGTCATATTTTCCACTGTGCATCGTTCTCAAAGAAACATGGACCTACGACGTCACCAGCCCAAAATCCACACCAAACAGTGACTTTTACAGATGCATTGGACGCCCTTGGGTCTCATGTGGATTGGTATCGTCCCAAATTAGACAATTTTGATTGTTTACGCACCCACGTACGTCCAGAAGATGATTTTTCAGTGAAAATTATCTATACTCATCTACCTTGAGTCCCTGGGACGCAAAATTCGCCAAGTTGTAGTCTGTAAAAGGCCAAGTCCTTGTGACCGACTGTTTCGGATTCTCCTGCACACTCTCACAGACATCAGGTATGTTTTCGGTAGATCCTGTGTTTTATCGACGTAGGGGTGTTGGTAGGGGTGTTTATTGAACCAGGGGACTCAAATTCATCCACCACATTGCGAATAGTACTCTGGGTAGGACGATTATGTCATTGTAAAAGCTCCGTTATCAATGGAGGAGTAGAAAGGTAAATTCAAACATCAACTCGATTCCACAAGCGAGTCCTAGCATCAGTGCCAAAATCTAGCCAAAATTTGTGTCGGAAGTTTTCAAAACTACATGCAATGTGTTACCAAAGCGAACCGAGAATATCATTTTACGAAAGCAAAAAGCACAACAACTTTGACCCCACATTGAAAAAGAATAATTCAGTCATTACTTGCTGAAAAATCCCGTTAATATATAGCAGAAAACAATAACACGCAAACTTGATATTCAACAAAATAATTTCGCTATAAACACTGCTAGAAACAATTGCTTCCATTGAAATCGAATGCATTTGAACTATTATTAGAGATTATTTTCAATGAAGACTCATAAATCATGGAGCAATTACGGCCGATTTCTATTTTATTGGCCTATGCAGACGTGAATTTACGATGTACAAAATGATACGAACTAGAATAGGTATATAATTAGTAAAGCAAAGAAGTACAGTTCTATGTAGCTAGTTAGTGCTCGACTTGTTTACATAGAAAGCACAGGAAAAAAGGCGAAACTTGGACGTTGTTTAACAATTGTAAATTGTGTGTGATAAAGATTAACATTTTTTTGTTCTTTCAGTTGAGTTAATAAGCTGAAAGTCATTTACTTAGCTTCTAACCAGATAAAGATATCAGGAGGCAGAATGTGGTTAAAAAATATAAACAGCCAAAAAGTGGTAAATATTCATTAATCGAACACATACATACATAGAGCATAGGGATGAAAAAAAAATCACTGATGTGATTGATGATATGTGTAACACGTTGATAAGGTATTCTATGCTACTGAAAAATCTTCTAAAAAGGAACTTTACAAAAAAAAAACAAAATCAACATATATAATACAATAAGGCCTATGTCGACGTATGCAGCTTGAACAGAAAGATATCCATGAACAAAGTGATCATGTGGACAATTCATGTAGTACGTATATTTGAACTAAAAGAAGGCTACAACAACGGATATCGAAAATGAACAAGAAAAATAAAGGCGTCATTGAAAATCTATACTCAAAAAAAGTACTAAGTTGAATAGCTGGTATAAAAAAAAGCTTTAATTGCATATGAAACCTTATAGCAGAAATAATTGGGGCTGGACAGTTCATTTCTTTAATGCCCACCCTTATATTTTTTGAACGTGACAACTCAAGAAATTTGGGATAATGAAATTAGTGCATGAATACTAAATTTTGAAGTGAAATTGACAGATGATACTTTCAAGATGGCGAAAATGGCGGAACTTTTAATGATTGCCTGAATAAATTGACATTTAACTACATAATATAATAAGCTTGACGTCAGTTCAGAAGATGCTCAAAATGGTTGCCTTGAACTTCCTGACATATGAACACCCTATCCGATATTTCACGCCGAACATTCTCGAACACAGCAACGTCAACATCTCAACAAATATTTATTATTCTCTGCCGAATACCCAATATTGAAGCAGATTCAGTTTCGTACACCTTTTGTTTCAAATAGCCCCATAAAAAAATTCAAAGTTGTCAAATCTGGCAAGCGGGCTGGCCATTCTGTAGGACCTCGATGGCCAATCCAACGTCCGGGAAAAGTAGTATCTAAATAGTTTCTTGCTTGTCTGGAGCGATGTGGTGTTCCATCTTGTTGGAATACAATATCCATATCGAATTCATTAGGATTCGCTTCGACGATTTCAATGATGAGAGGGTCAACAGTAGTTTCCAGCATATTCAAATACAGTTCCCCTGTTGAATTTTTATCAATAAATAGAGGTCCTACAATATGATTTTTCGATATTTCTATCCAATCGTTAGTTTTTCTGGGTATTAGGTATGTGGTTTTTATGAAGATAAAATAACTCAACAAACCTAATCGGTTTGTTGGAATTGCTATATGACAGATAAAAAGAAATATTTCTAGAAATATCGATAAAAATATATTTGTCTTTAGGAAATCGTTTAATGTTCCGCCATTTTCTAGTAGGTGAAGATAATGACTTCATATTCTAGAGTTGTGAAGTATTCGTCAGGAGTTTCAAAATGATGTATCACAAGACCGCCTTTTCATTCAATATTTTCGCAGATGGTGCCCAATCGCTATTTTGAAAGTTTCATCTGTCAATTTCACTTCAAAATAAAGTATTCTTGCAATAATTTCATTATTTCAAATTCCAATTTCTTGAGTTGACCCGTTCAAAAATCAAAGGGGGGTGACATTAATGAAACGCCCTGTATAGTAGCAAACAATTGTTGATATAAAACCCACAGAAATTGAAACAGAATACTGACATATAATGGACACTGGTCTGGAGCGGGTCTAAAAAGCAAGATTTTTGACTCAGAGTAATCAGACCAACCAAGCTATTTTCTCAATGATAGAAGGGGCAGATTCTTTGAACTCCGAGGAATGTTAAGACTAGTCAGCGACCTCTACGGCTATGATATGAACCTTACGTTGAAGCAACTCGGTGACAGAGTTTTGATGAGTAACCATATTCCATCCAACAACAATCTAATATTATGCGGATTCGCTCAACTCGAAACAACTTTTATCGGAAGAATCACGACCACGAAATGAACAATTTGGGATGACCAACATTTCTGTGTGGCTTGAAAAAGCTTGAGTTCAAATTATCTACTGTGTTCACCCCTTGAGAGTGGTGTTTTCCATTCTAAAGTAAGTAGGTCTCTTCTGTATCTGGATGCTACAGTGTGCCTGCTGTACATACTCTCCGTCTTTTCCTTTTCGTCCTAATTTGAAATGGTTCATCTGCTCATTTGTCTATTCCAAATTTCATACCAAGGCGTGATTGGATTTCCAGAACTTACTAGTGGTGGTAATGTATCAATGTAGCATTCCTTGGTGGTCAGCTTAATTCCATAACTAGCGATTTGAATAAATGGTCACACATTTGACATAAAACATGTTTTGTGCCTCCCGCACGATCTTAGCTTCCATATTGCGAACACGTCTATCAAGTTTCCATACCGGATAGCTTAAACTATTTTCGGTTAGAGAAACACTTGAAAGGCGGTGTTAACTTTCAACATGTCAAAATCTTCTTCAGAACCATTATAATCCATTGTATTCAATGTTAGGATTGGTCAAAAGTGAATAGATCTATTCAACCCACCACCGCAACCCGTAGACTCGATCAAATAAACCCAGCTTCTTCACGAAGCTGATTAGTTTATTTGGTGAGTAATCTTTCTGGACATGAATAATGCCTTTGCCATTGCCCTCCTGGCCTGAAGGCCTTTCAACTGGCATCTCTGTTCAACGCCACCACTGTCAAAGGAACCCATACTCTTTCGAACTCTCCCCCCCCCATCCATACGCATCACCGACGCAGAACGCCGCCAATGCGCTGGGACGAATCAGCAGGGTAGAAGACCCATTCTCTTTATTTCCTACCAAAAATTACAATATATGAGTATTTACAATTTTTCATAAACCAGTTTCTTAATAATAATAATAACAAAAGATAAAAACAAACAAAAACAACTCTGCTATTCAGACATGAACAAATCAAATAAAAACTAATTTGCTATCCCAATTTATGATCCCCTTTTCATTCCCTCACAATGTAAACGCATATTTCGGATTTATGAACATTTCCACAGGAGGACAGCCAGGTCCCCTCCAGAAACGACCTTTCCCCAGTTCGTCTGTGTGTTGGTTACTTACCTAAATCCTTCCTTTTCGTCCCTCACCACGCTTTCTGTCCATTCATTCGCGAACCGTATCCATTCGTTCTTTTTTTCCATTTTCATCCCTCAGAATCGTTTCGCCATTCACCCTCTCCGTCCTTTCTTTCCACTCTCGCCTTCCAATCCTGTCCCCTATCATGCATCTATCAATAACGTGATCCGCCGTTTCTGGCTCTCCATGTCACACGTACAGGGAACCTCCGGGAAGTTCCCATGTTCACAAAATCTGTAGAACAGTCGCCCAGTTGCACCTCTCTCCCATTTCCTCTGGCATTCTCTCTTGATGCTCTTTTTTATGCCATTCCTCTTATCCATTTGGCTATGTCACTGTCTCACGTTTAACGAGACCCGTTCCTTGTTCATGTCCGTATGCCGGCGTCGTGTCCCCTCCTTCATGTGATTTGGGTACGTACTCCCCACGCTCTCCTTTCCTCAATCATCCTCTGGATCCTCGCTACTCTTTTATTCGCCCGTCTTCCTGCTTTCACTCGTTCTACATTCATAGCAGAGTCACTGACTATTTTCAGATTCTCCTCCATACTCCACATGCCAATGAATGCTAATGCCAATGAACGTCTTGGAATGAGCCAATCCTGAAAGAGTTTGCCAGAAGCTCTTAAATATTCTTGCCATCCAGGTATTTGTTTGGCAAAATCCAAAGCAATGCCAATGAAGCTGCTAGCAGCAGGTTCTGCAAGGTTCTACTCGGACTTCCACAAAGAGAAGCTCGACTGGTGACACACAGACTAATGCAGGGGCAAACCCCAATCAGCCAGTCACACAGTGCAGAATACTTGAAACTGTACCATGAACTGCAGATCCAATACTAGGAACACAGATCCGCAGTACAACTTTCAACAAGATTACAAAATCATCATACCAGAGGATGGGCAAAACGGCCCACCGATAAAAACGGATGGTATACAGATGACTCAAAGACCCAAGAAGGAGTCGGTATATACAGAGGCAGAGCAAAGACGAGAATCACACTCAGTCTCGGAAATACTGCAACTGTGTTCCAGGCAGAAGTAGGCTGAAGGCTAATGGTCACAAATGAAACCATTGCCATTTTCTCCGACAGCCAAGCGCCAATAAAGGCGCTCAGCTCACTTCAAGTGTTCTCAAGACTGGTGGGAAGTTATATGAGCACACTTACCCAAGCGCTAAGTACCCAAAATAGAGTCACCCTAGCTTGGGTACCCGAACATCAGGGTCACAAGGCCGATATTCTAGCTCGTGAAGGAGCCTGCAAGACTATGATCGGCCCAAAACCCTTCTGCGGATTAGCGAAAGCATGTATAAAGACATCCATGAATTCATGGATGCAAGGTGAATCGATATATTGGTGGGAGTAAGCTCCCAGAAATGAGGCAGGCGGAAGAGATGATAAAGAAGCCATCGCCAAAATTCACGGAGAACCTGCCAAATCTCAACCCTAAGGTTGTAAGTTTACTGGTGGGTCCACTAACGAGGCAATGCCGACTCAGGAAACATATGGGTCTGACAGAAAAAAACCAATATAGGTTCTGTCGTCAAGAAGAGGAAGAAACCGCATTGCATATGCTCTGTGAATGCGAAGCGATAGCAAGGCTGAGACACGCAAGATGCGGGGAATAGAAACCAGAGGCCACCAGCTATATGAAGGGGTCAGTGTCAAGGCTATAGAGTCTCATCAAAAAGATCAAGCTAAATAATGAGCTCCAACAACCAAAGAGCAACACAATAGATCTGAAGAGGTCGCAGTGAATCAGGCTTTGGGCTAGCTCCCCGACAATCTGATCTAATCTAAAATCTAAGGGAGTCAGCAGCCTCATTGTCTTCCAGGCTAGTATGGCCAAGGCCAGGCCAGTATGGCCAGGAATTCAGACCAAAGGCAATTTGCTAAGTCTTCCTATTGCGGAGAGTCGTTTTTGGCAATTTGCCACGAATTTAGACATTGCTGGGTAGGAGCCAAGAGCTTTCAATGCTGCTTGATTGTACGAGAATATTTTTATTGACTTGTGAATGAGTTTGGATTCTTCCAATTTTTCCGAAAACAATTGAATAGCATAGATTTCCGCTTGAAATACAGTCGCATAGGTCCCTTGCTCGAGCCAGTAATTTCAAGGGAATAACCTCTATGTCAGTGGTCGCCAACCTGTCGATGGCGAGCTACGGGTAGCTCGCGGAGGCAATTCTGGTAGCTCTCACATCGATTTTAATTTAAAAAATACAAACTGCAAAAATCAGAGAAGCTTCCGAAAATTCCACAAAAAAATCTAATTGTCATAATATTAAACATAAACA
>WOGP01007226.1:0-11894 GCA_015342065.1 Leptinotarsa undecemlineata
GTATTTTTATTTTCTTTTTTCATTTCTTTATTTTTATTCAATTTTTGTTCAATTGTTCTATTTTTTTACTTGTATTGTATTTCACTGTTATTTGAATTTTATTTTCAATGAATTTTATTCAAAAAAGTATTGGAACTCTCAACTACTCTGAAACTTTACTTTGGATTCGAAAGAAATCGAAGTCAGACACAAGGTATTAAAACTTTTATATTCTCAAAAATACCTAGAACATCTTTATCAGACACATTAGGACAAATGTGTGTTCTTCTTGTTTTCCAAACACCTCTTGTGAGTAGTATATTCAAAAAATGTATGGTATCCATTATAAGAACATGTAAGAATATTTTACAACGCTAAATAATAGTAATTTTTCTATTATTGTCAGGTCTCGTAATTACTTCCAAGCAGCATTCAATTCACTCCAAATATTAGTAATGGTTCGGTTTTTGGCATCGACACGCTATGTTCCACCCCGAGGAAATTCAGCTCGTGAGTTGAAGTACATGTTTTGGAATATCACCTGAAAAGGTTCTACCTCAGGCGACATTTTCTATATTACCGAAATGATTTTTAGTTGCATTGAGTTTGAACGCGTGGTATGATGGCGGGTTTTCTAGAAATTATCGTTTTCGTGATTCTTTAATTATGATTACTCCTGCTGCTGTCTGACTTGAAATTTTGTATGTAATTTACACAAACGATATTAGCCAAAAATGTTCAAATTATTTTAACCGGTCAATTGGCGTAAAAAAAATTAATCATTTCTTTAAAGAATGTCAGTTCTACTGAAGAAATGCGATATACTTTCGGTAGGTAGGCAGACGGTTAGTTTTGGGAAATTCAATTGCAAGAACTTGATAGCGAAAAAATGTATAGATACTCGTAGAATATGTACCCATAGCAAATGTACTCGTACAATTGTTTGGTATTATCGCTACTACAGAGAAACTAAGCAATACCGAATGGATTTTGGTTCAACGACTGGAGACAAGGAATGAGAAAAATAACTTTTATTTTTTGACGAATTACTTCAAAATATCAGAAAAAGACCAAAATGTTTCTATGTAATAACGCCATCGATAATTTTCAAAGTGCAACCCCCTATTCTGTTTTGGAATTGGGAAAAGCATATTTATGTGCAATGGGTTATATGTTACATCGGATGTTGGAGAACAAGTTGAGAAGTACTTACATCTTGTTTTTCTTTGGTCATTTTTCAATAATGACCAGTCATTTTTTAATGACGTTACCTTTGTTAACGTCATCCAAACGATGAATGCAAAAATTGTGATTGTGATTACTTCTCGATTATTTTTTCAATTATTCGATGTGAGAACATTTTTTCTCTAATCATATTTATATGCCGTCGTTCTCAATCTGAGTATATCACATGAGTAATCCTCGAAAGTGAGAATATTTCCTGGTGACTTCTTTTCATGATTATTAATTTATATTGTTTCGAAGTGCCCTGCCTAATGAGTGGCAATAGTTCTACTATTGTTCTTGAACACAATTTCCTTATTGATGAATTGCACCTCAGTCGCTCATTTGTAAATTCCCAGTTTCAGTGTTCATGTCAATTCCAAAGACAGCATCGTTTGAAGGATTTCATGACAGTGAATATTTTTATGTGCTTTTGCATCTCACCACCATTATCAACTGCTTTCGGTGATTCTCAATCTGAAGTTTTCATTGTCAGCTTCCGCTAAAACCGATGAAGCGGAGCCAGGAAAAAGTGAATAGGTGAAAGCACTTGAATGACCTATAAATAGTCAGATCTCGGGGAAGTAAGTCCAGTTATCACCCGAAGACGATTGTGGATACTAACAATCGAAACTTCGTGAAGTAACTTGGTTTGGAATCTTTAAATTTTCATTTCTTTTGAAAATTTTTTTTTATTTTCATCTCGTGTGAATAGTTTTTTTTTGTTGCTTGTATTTCATTCCATCATTATTTCGATTTTTCGCCTAATATAATTGTTATTTTTCAGCTGATATCTCTTTTTATTTTATTACAGATTCATTCAGGGATTCCAAATCGATTTATATCATATTAGACAACGGAAGTCCGAACTAATGAAATGCACCACGAAACAGTGTCAACTACCTTCAAACAAACATAGAAAAATTATAAAAAAGAATAAAGAAAAATAGGGAAGAAAAATTGAATTTTTGCAATTTTAGCAATAACAATAGTAAGAAAGAAAAAAAATGGAAAAAGGAAAGACTGATAATCTTTGAAGAGGCCTAGAGTCAAACCACGAATACCACAGTCATGCGTTTCATCATAAAAAGACCAAATGCTTCTGCATATACTAACAACAGTTCAACAATCACAAAAATCTCACACAAATCTATTTAAAATATGTTTCCCGTTAAGCAGATGCTATCTCACGAAAGAAAACCTTCAGAAACGTGTACGAACTAAGAATTTTCAAGGTCTTACTTTTCAACGTGCGATTTCTATCACGACTTGGTAACAATTAAAATAGCATTGACTATTATAGGACTATCTTAGAAAATGATTTTTTTTTTGGTTGGATATGATGTTATAACTTTATTTAAATTAAAATACTTCGATTTATATTTGCACAAACGAATCTGATCAACTTGGAAGGGAAAAAAAATTAATTCAATTCATACACTTTTGTTCTAATAAATTTTATATTAGTGAGACATCAACACCGTTGAAAGTGGAGAATAATAGACATTGGGTATAAATTTGTAGTAGTTAGTTATATCAAACTTCTCTATGCAAATGGACCGTAACTAATAAATTACTTTGAGTTGATTCAAAATCAATACCTCCATTCTATGATGATTCTGTAATGAAACAGACCGATACTAAATGCTAATTCCACATATCCTGTTTGAATAACCCTTTATAGTGAGATTTTCACTTTTTATAAGAAACCACGACCCGTGTTTCACTATACAATAGCTAGTGAAACTGTTTCCACCTAGAACATGCAAAATTATTATTGAATTAAAAAAAAAGAATTTGATGAGTTCCTTCCAGATGTTCAATTACCATAAGCATAAAGTCCCCATAAAAACTCATAAAAATTATCAAAAAATTAAAAGAATCTTGAATGAGATGCGTAATGAAGGTAAACAAGATTACCTTGTGCGAAAACATCAACATAATTTATATCAAGATGCATGTTTTAAAGAATAGGATTCTGTAGATTGTTCTAGAAAGTAACTCCCATCTATTCAGAGCTTTTGTAAAATCACTGCCAATTATAATTTTCGAAAGGGATTACGGTTGGAAACATTCTCAAAACAACCTTTCGTTACCGACAGTAGTCCAATTTGAGTCTCATTATTATTCTTGATGAAAACCGGATTTAGATAATTATTATCTTTCAGGTAGTCACCAGTTATTCAATTATCTACCATCACAACCAATATTGTATGAATACTACATTTCACAAATTATAAAGTAAGGATCAAAGTATATTTTGAAGTCATTTTGAAGAAATCAAAATCATGAAAACTCTATCGAGGAGAGATACATACGTACAAGAAAATTAATATGTATGTATGTATCTCTCCTCGAAACAGTTTTCAAGACTTTGATATCTATCAAGAGTATTGGTGCATAGCCCGCTTGGCCTGTAGGTGCTCATCTACTTTATTGATTTCAACAGGGTCCTGCAACAGGATGAATAAGAATAATCTGTAAGACTAACTCCTGTGAGGTATCTTGTATAAATGTACGTCAGATGTAATTCAATATCTGTATAGGTATGTTGGGAGAGATGAATGTTTCGAAATCTTATTTCGAAATATTTCTTTCCTTGTAATTTTGAAGAGAATATGGTGACAAAATCACCCCTTACGAATTTACAAAATATTCGCTCCACGAATATTAAAGATGAATGAGACTCTGGTCTAAAATAGTTGTTTGCAATGAAAACTGCAGTGAAAAACAGGGGTCGAATCTCATTCGGTGAAAGATGTAGAAGCTTGGTTTTGCAACTGACACCTTCGTTAGCGTCATTTATCTTTTATATTCGTGGATTGCATCATCTGTCGATTCCATAGATAACATCACAGTTTTCTACTCAAGCTTGTCCCTTAGGGGCAGTTGAGTTTGACTTTGTATTTAGGTTCAGCCTACCACTACTGATGGAAACTATGATGAGTCGAAACAGCGCTGTCTGGATTTTTGAAAAGATTATTATTTCAATTTCTCCATTTTAATAAGAATTCATAGAGATTCAAGAACAAGTAAGTTATTTTTGGGAAAGAAAGTTTTTGGCTTTCTACTACTCAATCTTGATACAAAAAAAGGATGAGGGAATCTTCCAAAGAAAGGAAGGAAGTAATCAATTCTTTCCTAAAAATTAATCACTCCTAAAAATATAACCCCTTCAATTCAAAGTGAGACATATTATTTATGAAATCGCCAATGGATAATTATAGCACTGTGCAAATTATACCTATCTTTTGATTGGAACTGAAAATGTCTTAACATTTGTATATAATTTTGTGAAGTTACAAACGATGAAAATAGAACCAGAAAATTGGTAAACAATTTGGATTCCAGTCAAACAAAAATACTCATAATGCCATATTTTCATTTTTATATGAAGTGTATAGTAACATTAATAGACGGGAGATTACAGCAGCAGTCTTTTGCGATTTCTCTAAAGCATTTGACTGTGTTAATCATGAAATTCTGCTCAGGAAACTTTTCCTCTATGGTATTGAAAGTATTACTCATAAATTGTTTGCTTCTTATCTGTCGGGTAGAGGTCAAAGGATTTAATATACAACAGTATCTGATGTTTCTAACATATCTAACGAAATACTACAAGGATCAGTACTGGAACATACCCTATTTCTACTCTATATCAATGATACTAATTACAGCTAAAACTGTATATTATTCATTAGTAGAATCACATCTAAGATATGGGATACCTTTCTAGGGGGTAAGTAATCAAACTCGACTCGAGTCAATTTTTATTCTGCAGAAGAGGCCATTAAGATTACTCTGTAGAGCCAGGCGGCGAGATTGTTCTAGGTATTTATTTGTAGCAAACAAAATTTCATCACTATATGCGCTATTTATTTTAAAAACAGTTTGTTTAGTGCATAAACATAGAACAGAACTTGCCTCTATTGTCTCTCATTACACCACACGCCAGATCCTAAATTTAAGTATTCCCATACCAAACACTACTTTAATGAAGATTCTATATTATATAATGGTCTGAAGATGTATAATCATCTTCCAAATGACCTAAAATGCGTAGTAATCTGTACTGAATTTTCAAAATCTACAAAGGATTTTCTTAGCGAGAGGCCCTATTATAGTTTGCGAAAATTTCATGACGATACCTTTTAATCATCTTTTAGACACATTTATCTCTATACATCCTTTTTTTTATTATTTTTGTGTTTGTATATGTATGTATGTCTGTATATAAGAGTATACATATATGTACATATATGTTTATATATTCATTTAGATATGTTATTTTGTTAATATTCGTTTATATTGCATTTATATTGTATATAACCCAATGTTTATCAGAAAATGCGGCTATAAAAATTTTAATTTTTATATTTATGGTAGGACTCTAGATATTTTTATCAATTTACTAGCTGATATTCTGATTTCATGCACTTGACTATGTTTTTTCTTTCTCAAAATGTTCACCAAAACTTTGTCAATAAGAACTTTTCTTTGGACAATAAAGCATATTTATTATTATTATTATAAGAAGTTCAAAACCATTTCAGTCAAAGTACCTATTCTAGATGAGATGTTCTCTTGACCAATAAAAAATACTGAATCAAAATGCAGCTACTATGACCTCCACCATAACTGTTTTTTTCGTAATGAGTAAATGTTTTCATCATGGAAGATCGTTCAGGTCTAATGGTAATAGTGAAACTCTGCCAAATATTGAAAACCTGATTCCTGCCGAGGTGGGTCAGGGCCAAAATGTTTTCTGCTCTTTCATTTCCTTTCAAACGAAGATACGCCGCATCCTCTGAAAGTCCAAGTCTGTCCATATGATGATTCAACAGTGACCTGTAACTAGACCTGTGAGGCAACGTAGGTTTTCCCTGCTATAATCTTACAAGTGTTTGATGGCATTCATTGAAAAAGGTCAGTTCTGGTAGTTTTTGTCAGAAGTCTGAAACTCTTAATGCTATCCAGATATTCAGTGTCAGACAAAACCTAAAGTGATTCCAATGAATGGGTAATTGATTATTTGACACCCATTCCAGCTGGCGAGTTGGCTGTCCTTGTTCATCTTTCACTGCCTGAAAGTTTGGTGGTGCAGCCAGGAAACGACTAAGTCGTCTCCTCAAGAGCGGGTTACCTTATAAAACCGCCTTGCACCAAATTCTTGAGCGGCGTACACAGAATCTGTCTCAGGTGGAGGAACGAATCCCCCCATGAGCAGGTTAGCAAACGTTTGCGCTCAAGTGATGATTCACAAAACCAGAGACGGAAAAGCCCTGCATGGTTGAATCTAAGACATCGTCATGTGAAGCTGACGTGCAAAAACCCTCATATGGGAAGGTTCTCGCAGGTATCAAGGTGCGAATCTTGTATCTTGACTATTCGACTACCTAATTAACTTTTTGCCTGCCCCGCTGGGAACTGAATCAGGTTTTTAGAGTTCGGCAGTCGTACTCTCACCATCTGACCTGAAAGACCACTTACCATACAAAATAATCGGCTTCGTTAAGAGGCTGGGCTTCTTTGGTCGAGTTTGAATAGGTTTGAACCACAATAAATACTTGAGGGTTGCGGCGGAGGGTCGAATAGACCCACTCACTTTGGATCTAGCCTAACACAACCTAACCTATTCCAGTTGATATTACTCGTAATTTGAACCACAACGAACTGAAAATTCACCGAAATTCTCAAACTTGAAGCTACTTTTCTAGTTGTCGAGTCAGTAAAGTTAGTGGTTCGAGTTGAACGCCAAAATAATAAATTGAATTCTCAGGTTCCACGAAATAACATTGCTTGTAATCAATTTAAACTTATAATTTGGAAAGATTTCATGAAATGAATCTGAACTGGCTCACAAATTAAACATTCCCATAGATATATCTAGGCTACAAGAATATCCGCTAACGTAATCAAACCAACTTAAACACATTTCTTCAAATCAAAGTATCACCCCCCATTTAAAATCCTGCTGAAAACTAATGGACTTTAATAACACCTCATCCATGTTTTGTGCCATTCTTTCTTAGCTCGTAACCAAAAATGTCTACAAATTTCATTAAAAAGAAACCGAGAATGACAACTGCTCCATTTTCTTCACAGATGCTTCTAAAACAAATAAGGCCATCGACTAGGAGGAGCAGTTATCTTGAGTGATAGCAAGTACTCTTACAGTCTTTCTATATCTTACAACATTTTTATAGCAAAACGATTCACCATAGCCGAAGCTATTAAATTCGTCAATAATGTCGAGTCACAAGATACTACGATTCACACCGACTCACTAGCTCCATTTAACAACTGTAGGCTGAACATCCATGTGTTCAGATACCAAATGTTCGGATATAATATTTTATCGAAGAATGATGTTTTCAATCTCATATTTTGTTTTATATTCAATATTAGAAGGCAGGTTTGTAAATAAATTTGAATAAGTTTGGATTTCAACCCAATGGAATTTTTGGTTGCGCATACCCAAATTTTGCGAAATTCGTCAATGTCTGTCTTGATTATCACAGATATGCACTACCTATCCGAGCTTGTTTCTTTTGTGAAATGTAATTTTACGAAATCCTGTGAAAAGATTCAAGATGAAAGTTACTTGGCTTGATTAATTTTTGTGGTAAATTTTCTTTGTGGTAAATCTGTATGTCTTTGATGAAGAATCGTGACTACTTTCGACTAAAGGATGATAAATTTTTTAATTTGTTATATACCATAACATATAATTATTGTAAATGTGTGCCTGAATAATTTATGTTAATGGGTGATTGATTCGTAATGAATCTATAAACATGAATCAAGATGTTTTTATGTATTATATTATCATTCTTAAGAAATAAATTATTTTTGTTTTTGCGAAATTGAAATGTTGGGCAAATGTTCAGTTAATTGAAGTTCATCATTAGCAATTATTGATATAAATTTATGTTTGAACAGTATAGGTTGCATTAAAATCTCGACGTGCCTGTTCTTAGCTTGTAAATTACCTTTCAAGGGTATATACAGCTTTGCTAATGCCTCTGAATACATTTAATATATAATACATAATTATTAATAATACATAATTTTTTATTTTAGTTCGATTGGTTGATTTCAACATCAATGAAACTGGTTCAAATTCATGTTAAATTCCAAAACATATCTTTAAATCAAAATAATTTTTACTAGGATGGATCGTCTGGTCTTCGCTAACATATCCCTAGAATAGTATAGAAAAATTGTCTTCATGTTTCCACTGTAGAAAAAAATAAAGTCACTTAAATTCACAGTGGTCACTTTCTGAAACATTAATCTTCATAAATACCGAATTCCTTCACTTCTGTTGTCTTTTATTCACTTTTAAACATAACCCATAAATCATTTCATGTTTTCTGTGTGGCCAATATTCTTCCACTCACCTACCGATACTCCGTAACTTTCGCAACAAAAGATGTTATGTAATAATTCATGACATGATGTTTCGCTACCTCTTTTTTTCAATATTAGTCCGTTCAATCCGTTCCTTTTGAACGGATTGAAGGCATGAAGAGTCGATCGAATTTAATTTCATAATTGTAGGTTTCGAGAAATGAAGTTTACAAGTTATTTATTGTGAAACCTACAGTAATGATTTTATTTTCACTAATGAGGACATGTACTGAGCCAGTCATTTAAAAACGCAATTTTTTTGTCACTCTGCGGCAATGAAAAGTCTAAATTACTTTAATTTCATTGAGGTGACGAATTAACTATTTTCTGAATTTTATCACGGAGCAGCAATCCAAAATCATGTTTATTATACCTACCTGGAAAATAGTATGTGGCATATCGATAAATGAATATTTTTCTGTCAGCTGTCATACGTCTCTACATGGTATAAAACAAAGTCGCTTTCTGTCCCTATATATGCTTAGATATTCAAAACTACGCAACGGATTATGATGCTGATTTTTTAATAAATATAGTGATTCAAGAGTAAAGTATTCAAGGTTTATATGTATAATATAGTAGAGAAACACTAATAATTTCTAATGTGATGTAATACATAAACACATTTTTGCGCTTACATTGAAACGCTCGCTAAACCCTACGAGATAAATAATGGCTTATTTTCAATAAAGATCAATATGGCCTTTTACAGCATGTAATTCCCAATGAATAATTTCAACTGTCATTTCACCGTATTCTATAATATCATCCCCGAACACCAACTTAACGTTTTGTCGAAATCATTAATCAATGATTTACTGGAATTTTAATTTTATCTAGAGTAATAGTCTGGTGAGAATAAATATTTTTGCTTTCTACTTCTCCATCTTTTTCCTAAAAAATTTGGGAATCTCTCAAAGAAAGAAAGAAAGCAATCAATTTCAAAAAATGTATTTATACAAATATGATAAAAAAATTAATTTATACCAGACGTCCACCAGTGAGGATGACAGTGTTCCATGTAAAGGAAAGCGCGTGTTCTGACACAGCTGACGCGCATAGTGAAGGAGACCACATCATTTTGTTTGAAAACACAGAACTAATTGCCCCCAACCAGGGATACTATAGCCGACTGGAACGAGAGGCAATAAAGATGCACAAACACATGGAAAATTTCAACAGAAAAGAAGAAGTGGTGAACCTCAATCGAATATGGAACCCCATTTTAAGGAATTCGAGAATAACAAACAGAATGACAACAGGCAGCAAGATTGTTAATATTCCAGGTTCAAGTACAGTTACAAGTGCAGGTACAAATTCAGGAACCAATACAACTGAAAACCTGTCGAAGCATAAATACGCTTTACGAAGCCTAAAAGTTAGTCATCGGACAGCAAGCCATGATGGTTAAACCTCTGAAGAAGCTAGCCACTCGCGCCAGCGAAACGTCAGGAAATTCCAAAAATCCACGGCTTTCAAACTCTAAAAATAATGTCACTGCTTCCTTGTTGGTTCCACCTTCAAAATAATGGGTGTTATTGAGTGTGATTAAATTCAAAAGGGGAAGATTATTTGGAACATCATAAAAAAATTGGTGGTAAACCGACTCCCACCCCGGAGTGGGTGGATGATAATAAATATTCCGGAGAGGTGTATTGTGACATGCTCCGGGTTTCCCCTTTCCTCTTATGCAGACCAACGACTTTGTAGGTAGTAGATTTATAGATTTCATGACTAGCTGGAATTATATTTGTATGGTCGTGATACTCAGACGGTTGTCACCGTTCTGAAGAGACCATGCTCGGTACTGATGATGGGGCAATCACCCCGAAACCGGTCTATCGGTTGGTCTTATCGACCAACTCTCTGCGCGGCATTAGCTGGGTTAGTTGTTGTTTTTCCGTTGGGTACCTACAAAGTCGTAGGTCTGCATGAGAGGAAAAGGGCAACCTTGAGCATGTCATAATGCACCTCTCCTGACGAAGTCTCTATCCAGAGACGAAAACTTGCCGATTTGTGAAATATAATAAGTTTGTTTTTTGAACGTGTTTGACTGAAAGTTCCGTTATAAAAATCACTAATCTGGTGGAATAAAATGTGTATTCTTTGGGAATAAATACTTTTCAAATTTCTGAATTAGATTCTTGGATTACTTGACTTCACCGACAAAAACCACTGATCTAAAACACTGATTCTGAAACCAACTGTTTTTTTTCCATGATGCTATATTGAAAGGAGCCAAAGAAAAGAAAAATGCAAAGGGGGTTTTCAACCCTGAAGAAATCTTTTGAGAACTCAGAATACCTTTCTCCTTTATATGTGTTGAATGAAACTCTTTTTTTTATAAAAAGTTGAGATATTTATTGACGGGTTTTCTTTCGTCGTTTTATCAAGATGGAAGTTGAACACTTCTTGATTATCAAGATTGCGAACACAATTTTTGTAATCAAAATCCTTGGGTAATAACGTAACACTTACTTCTAATACTCTCACCAATATGATTGATTATTCGTTTATACAGGAACAACCAGCTCAATCTTTTCAGATTCACCTTTTTTTCAAAACATAACTTGGGAATGAATGAATTGCTATTGTGACATGTTCGAAACAGCTTGAAAGTTAATTCAATTGTGGTTAGACATGTTCTATCACACACACCCACGTATATATCTGATTAGGATATTGTTTGAAACTTCGCAATATTTCGGTATTCGTCTCGCTGTTTCACTAGAGATGAATTGAGTATGGTTTAATCAAACGTTATATCAGTTTGGTGGCAAAAAGTTCTGAATGCAACGCCAGCTGAATTAGCTATTACCAGATAATTCCAAATCTGTTGAACATTCAACAATTAATTAAACTGGAAGTCGTTTTCATCTTTGAGCAGTTCTCTCATCCTCATAGATCATGAATGAAGTGATTTTTTGATTATACAAGTTATACAGTATAATTCTCTAAATATACAAAAATTCTACAATTTTTAGTTTGGAATCATTTCGCTCATTGGTGGACATGAAAAATCGTAATTCATGAATGACTTGTGTGTATTTTCTATAAGGATATCCAGATTGGTATTGAAGAGCCCTAAGACAAGTGTCTTACGGAGAAACATCGATGTCTACCAGTGAGGATGACAGTCTTCCATGTCAGTGCAATTTGTTACCATTCATTTAAAGTAGAACTCCTGTGAATGATATCTGATTTCATTCCATAACGAATGTTTGGAATACAAACTGAGAAGAGAAAAGTATCTTCTGTATAATTCAGTGTTCATGTAA
>WOGP01007227.1:0-11893 GCA_015342065.1 Leptinotarsa undecemlineata
CTATATGAACACTGAATTATACAGAAGATACTTTTCTCTACTCAGTTTGTATTTCAAACATTCGTTGTGGAATAAAAATCAGATATCATTCACATGACTTCTACTTTAAATGAATGCTAACAAATTGCACTCACATGGAAAATACTGCCATCCTCACTGGTATACATATATATGTTTCATCTTAAGACACTTGTCTTATTTTTTTACTTATTGGATTTTAAGTATGTCTCTCTATACATATTCATTTTGAGTATTTTAAATCTATTATTACTCTCGAAACGAACACTTCTTTTTTGTTTATTTAATTTATTACAATTTTTCAATTATCTGATGGCGCAACTTGGCTCGAATTGTAAATTGCTCTGTGTGTAATTATGAATCGAATGACGCTTTAGATGAAAATAGCATTTGTGAAGTAGACTATATCTTAACATCTTCATTGTTTAGTGACTGTGGCAAAAAGAAAAACCAATAGACAGAGTGGAATATTCTTTTGAACTGAAACGTCTTTAATCATCACTAAGGATCATTCTGACAAGGTTCATACCAGTTTTGTTCCGGTTATAACCCTATTTCCACCAGATAATAAGTAAGTTATTGGAGAATGTATGTTATCTTAATCATAAAATTGGAACAACAATATATTACTATGTTATTTTCTCCTCAACTAGACATACTCCATCAGTTGCCGATATCTGTTAATGACAGTCATCAATTCCGCCACATATTTCCGATTTTTTAAAACGCCGAAGAACCGTACTGAGTACGTGGAGACGAATAAGTACATAACAGTTCTTAGAGGTCGTTAAGCCGTTCGGCAGATGATTTTTTGGTTGTTTGTGTATGAAACGAAACCAGATTTCCAGAACAGCGGCATCAACCGTTAAATTAACGGTAGTGGCTACGAGAGCCACCAATAGGTGACCTTGGGCGAATGTTAACCTATTTAAACGAGATTGGAGTGAAACTTGTGAAATTTGTTGGTGGATTTCAATTCGTGGTTAAAATATTTTACTGTAATATGTTTTTGCAATAATATTTTATGATACAAATGAAAACTGATCAGCAAAGGGCACTTCAAATTTAAAAAACTGGACGCGTCAGGGTGTTCTACTTTTGTTATATTTCATGATTGTTTTAACTTCATGGAAAACAAACTGTTGCCATTTCCAATATTCCAAAAACAATAATGATTCAAAAGAGGACATCAAGTTGATCAATTTGGATTCAACATGGATGCTACACAAATTCTTTTACTATGAAGTATTTAGAACTATCATGAAAATAATAGACAATTTTGTTTAATGATTTATGTTTCAATTAATAATTTTAAAAATAACTTTCTCATTGAATCTAAGAACAACAATTTTTCCATACTTAAGGACTAGATCACTTTAAATTGAGAAGGAAATATTCTTTAAATTGAGAAGGAAATATTTTTAGGAGAGATTAGTGTTTGAGAAAACATTGTTTTCCACTCATCATTTTCTAATTTTCCCTTCTTTGGAAGTGTCAAACATTCTTTCTCTCAACGGAAGTTCCGCTAACCAAGTGAGCAGAATCAAGAGGTGATTGAAACACCTACTGATGATGCTAACTAAAGTGTTATTAGATTTATTCAATAATGGTACATTTTGTACAATGATACTGAGATATGATTTACAAATATGTCATTATGAATAAGATCGTTTTATGGTAATTAGTTTATGTAACGATAATTTTTCATATTATTTCGCCGTTGACAATCAGCACGTCGGAAGAATATACTCTCTGCATATCTCAAGCATTTTCCTGTAATGTTTGTGTATTACAATAAAATTATTTAATTCTCGGAATGAAAGAAAATGTAAGTGTGGAAGCAGAACATGTTTGAACGTCGTGTCCTCTGTGGTCTATCAGTGATACGAAACTGTCGGTCTAGAAGTCACTCCGTCAATGCAAGTCAATGAAATTCTTCTGCAGTGCTTTTTTATTCCCATAATAATATTTTTTTCCTGAGAAAGATGTGAGTTTGAGTAAAAGAGTGGAATATTTCCAAATGCTGTTTCCTTTGCTTGCAATCGATAATACCGTACTGTCGGTCCAGTAGTCACTCCAAAAATTAATGAACCTTTTGCGGGTAATTGGAAATTGGGACGCTGATGCGCCACGCAAAGCAAGCGGGAAACAAACTGCTAGAATATAAATTGTAGAATTTTTGCGTTTGATATTGCAGCACAATTGTTAATTATTTGGTCGGTGGGCGCGGTTGATATACGGCCCATCGGGCGCATTAGAGGTTGTTAATTTGGCAGTTGTTTCGGCCAAAGTGAGTGATGGATGTCCCCTATAATTTGAGTTGAGTTTGACGCTGGTATTTATAGGACTGGCGTTATGAATCTGCGTTGAGAATTCATTATGTTGCTCAATTTTCGTAGCTTCAAAGTATTATACATGGGAACCTACAGTACAGTTTGGTTATTATTTTTTGAAAACGTATGGAACCTTCGATTGAGTGACATAGTTCGGAAAATAAATGAGATGCCAAATGCCAACTGAGTTATAAGTCCATTGGAGTTTTGTGGCTATATTCTGTCTGTATCTGTAGAATAAGGAGGGTGAGTGTATGCCCACAGCACTTAGGCTACATGTGACCCATTGTACATATTCCCGAAGAGTTTTCCTCCTAGGTCATGGTCCATCCTGTCCATTCCAGGAAGGTAGACAGGTCACTGGGAGACATCTCCTTTATATCGGCAGGTGTGTTTTCATTGTGTTTTCAAGGCCCATAGGATTTTTTTGCTGTCAGTGCAGATTGTTATGTTTTTTAAAAATTCCTTTCCTGGTTATTTCGTTTGTGAGATACCAGCCAGTGTGAACATATTATCGTTGAAGTATTTTAAAGAAAAATGGTTGGGACAAATTGTGAAACAACTCAAAATACCCATAGAGAATAAAATGAGTTCTTTAGAAACCTCAGCTTGGATCGGATCAAGGACACGTATTTCACTCATAATTTCAAATGGAATATTTCAAAACTTGCGGTAAACTTCGGTATATGAACGCTGAATTATACGAAAAACATTTTTTCTATTCCGTTTGTATTTCAAACATTCGTAATGAAATCGAATTAGATATAATTCACAGGATTCCTACACAATATAATCAATGAAAGAAGTAAAATTTCACTTACATTCATGTCTTATTGGCTTTTTAGTACCAAATACGAATGATATTATGAGAAAAAACACTCAATTCGTTCATAAAGTTACGACTTTTTGTCATGGAATGAGTCAAATCTACTCATGTGGATGATTGTACGTAAATGACATTCATTCGCTTATTTGATTGAATTCCAGCCAGAAGGAATTTCGTTAGGATTTTTTAGGAGAGATTAATTTTTGGGAAAGAAAGGTTTTGGCTTTCTTTACCGTATAATTTCAACATTTGAACGAAAATATACCAAGCAGGGCATTGTGGAATACAAAACATAGAGGATGTAACTGGGGCAATACCTTCATGGAAAAAGTAATCGGGAAGAATGGGAAACATTCAGGTTCAATAATTCATGCCTAAAAAGTATTGCTTAGGGAACTGGACGTATCATAAAATGTGTCTAGAAATATATTTCCCGAAAATCTGCACTGATAGCAGATAAGCCGCATTAGTCTTGAACAGTAAACGTGTTACCTCAGGGCTAGTACTAGAGTGCCACTAAGCTTTAGCCAAAGGCTCGCTAGATAATAACATTATCCTGAGGTGGGTTAGAAGGCATGACAAGAGTAAAGGTAAACGCACTGCCCACTATTTAGCCAAGAAAGCGGCTGGACTGAAAATTTTAGGACCCAGTGGCACCTACGGCCTGATGACTTCGACAATTGCGGAACTAGCCAAACGTGACACCCATGCTCAATCCCTAAAGATATGGGATGAAATTAAAGGACGCAATCTTGCCAGAATCACCCTGGGCGACCCTGGGAAGCTGGCACCGAAGAAATATCTGGCGATGATTAGGACAAATCTACGCTTGACAGTAGAATTTCTGACTGGCCACTATCAACAAAGGAAACACCTCAACTAGTTGCTAGTGTACACACCTCTAAGCAGGATGAGTAAACAGGAAGATAAAACTGTCAGGCATCTCCTATGCGAGTGTCTAGAGTTATCGCTAATAAGAGATTGTGTTTTCGGCAAGTCTTGGCCTACACCTGCCGATATAAAGGAGATGTCTCCCAGAGACCTGTCCACCTTCCTGGAAAGGACAGGATGGACGATGACCTAGGAGGGGTCACTCACTCACTCACTCACCCTCCTTACAAAACAATTATAGAAATTTCATAATCATATCCTGCTAGCCACTACATGTTCTATGTATTAGCAATTATCCAACCTATTATATTGTACCAGAGGTGAGAAGTAAAAGTCTGTAAAAACGTTACCTAATTAATCTCAGAAAATCCCTTCACTTTATCGAGTTCCTCACTACTGAATTAACAATGTTCATTATCACAGTATGGATCATTAATGAGAAACCAAATTGTCTTGCCTGTCTTGCACCCTCAACTCCATTCATCTACATTATTCGTTGTAATTATAGCAGAGTCAGACCTATTCATGATGACAGGTTTTCAACGGAAAACTTTGAAGACAAACTATACTTTTTCCAGTCCAACTCCTCACACAATAAAATATATTGACTGATTTCGAACTACTTTTCTTTCGATTATCGGTCGAGTTTTATATACCAACACCAACACTACTTTCATGAAAGCTATTGTGAGATAAATTTGTTGAGAAATGAACGATTTATTATGTAGAAACTTCACTACAGAATTGACATTATCTTTATTTTCTATGAAATTTCGAGTTAGTTTGTTTCTTGTTTCGGATACAAAATGGCGATACTTGAAGGGACCAAAATATTCAATTCTTCAGAGATCTGGTGGAATAATTTACTGTTCATATGCATTGTTAAATAAATGAAGATAACAGTATACTGATTCTCTCGACTATTTTTTTAAATAAAGATTGAATGAAGTATTGAAAATAATAACTTACCTAAAATTCCATATAAATTTGCTAAGACTAGAATGAAGGCTATCACATGTCGGTTGCGGTTCGTCATCTGTAAAAATAAACAGCTATTGAAGTACAAAAATATATCTATTGAACTGGACAGCAATATTATTGGGCGCAAACTTTCTATACCTATATAAAGTTCTCCATTATAATTTTTATTTTTTTCAGATTGTGTAAGGTAGAAATACTCCAAAAAGGTAAATATAAATCTTCGATTTTCTCCATAAAAGATACCTGTTTTTAATATTCCTTTAAGGCATTTTCCAAACAATGAGCGAAGTGGAGTAAAATTTGTTCAAACAAAACACTGTGTTTTAAATTTTTTGTTGTGAGTTGTATTCATAAAAAATCTAATTCTCACTGAAACTTTGACTTGACAGTGATCTTTCGTTATCATAAACATCTATATAATAGGAACATAATAGTATAACTGTTAGGTTTCAACCATGGAAACCAGATTACCATTTGTATTAACATTAGTCATACCATTGGGTACAATAAAAACTATTGGACCAAAAATTGCCCTGGGTAACGCCTCGCGTTATCTCCATATTTTATGTTAGACTGCATGACCAGACCAATTACAGAAATTTATAATAGAGAAACTTATGCAACAAAATTTTATGACACACAGTCAAAATACGAAATAAAAAATTGGACTCCAGCGGAATGGTTAATCCAAAGTGATGATGGAACATACTTTGGCTAGAAGCAAGCAAGAGCCTCACAAGAAAGAAAAGCTGCCACAACCAGTACTTGTACTTCCTTACATCAGAGGATTGTCGAAAAGGATCGCAAGAATTGAGTCCAAGTATAACATCGGAACCTGCTTCAAATCTGGGAACCCAATCAGTAGCAGTCTAGCGAAAACCAGACCACCAAACGCGGACTGCGATTCCAAGAATTGCATTTACCGGATACCCTGTGAGTGCGGAGAATCATACATCGGTGAAACTAAGAGGCCATTGAAAGTTCGCATTGCCGAGCACAAGAAACGCACACAGTGAGGAGAAACCAGCAAATCAGAAATCACTCATTGGTTTAGGAGAAAATTCAGAGAATGCTTCCGCTAAAACCGATGAAGCGGGAAGAGAGGGAAGAGGGGGTAGGTGAAAGCACTCGAATGACTTATAGTCAGATCTCGAAGGAATAAGTCCTGTCACCCGAAGACAATTATGGATATTATCAATCGAAACGTCGTGAATAAACTTGCCTTGGAATAATTTATTTTCTAATTTTCATTTCTTGTTATTAGTTTTTGCGTGTATTATTTTTAATTGTTGCGTGTATTTCATTTCATTGTAATTTAACTTTTTTGCTTTATGTAATTGTGATTTTTCAGCTATTCTTCTTGATTTTTATAAATTCTTTCAGGGATTTCAAATTAATTTATATCATATTAGAGAATGGAATTCTGAAATAATGAAATGCAGAGTATTTTTGCCATGAAATATATCATTAGTTGATAATTTATATTTTTTGGGAATCACCTTTGATAATGACAATAGCCATTGTAGCAAGAGATTCATTTCTAGCTCACACTAGTGCTTCATCTAACAGAAACAATCTAGGCGATGAGTTATCATCTCCATTGGTGTATTTGCTATTCCATTTATAAGGAGTTCAAGCTTAGTTTTAGGGAAATCTAAAAACGTCTATGAGACCATGAATATCCATTTTTGGAGGTTGGAACTGAAATTCTTGAGAGTCTAGATTCATCGACCTGGTAGCAAAAAGTCAAGGCAGAAGACTGGTTAGCATTTACCAACAAGTTTTCCCAGACGTTATTCATTGAATATTACATAATAATACTAATTTCATGCACATTCAGAACATACCTCTGAGGTATTACAACCTATTTATAACTGTGAAATTAGCTGGAAGTTCTACCATTAGAGCCCAACAAAAAATCTCACATATGCAGGATGGAGCCGTTTTAAGACTTGCAGCAAATTTATTACTGCATATAAAGTATTAATTGAATATAAATGAGCGATCCAAATGAGGAAAACCATTTGGTTTTTTCAATACCTAATCAAGATAAACGGCTTATTTTCATAACAACAAGATTATAAATCTTAAGAGATATATTAGTGGAAGTGCGGAATATGCAATAACTGTTTACTTTTGTTTCATTCTTGAATTTCCACAAACGTCATTTAAAATTATTTCAATTATCCTTTGTTATATCACTTAAGTCAGATTTCTTCTTCAGGTAACTATTACTTGGTTTAATGATGGTAAGTTAGATCTTAATCAACGATAAAGTGCAATAAATTATAGATTATAAAAAGTATGAAGGTAAAAGTAACTTCTGTACAATGAGTCGATGAAATGATCAGTGTGGAATGATGAATGCTTTCAGTGATGTTTGAATGTTTTGAAATATCCTTAAATAGAATTGATCTTGAACAGAATTGTTGTTTTTCCTTTCAAAAACCTTTTTATATTTGATTAATGGATTTTTTCCATCTCGCAATGCAAAAAAATCTGGACATCTAAGTAGTAAAATAAATAATGATGACAGTGACCTAGAACAATATTGGCATACTAGGATTGTAAGAAAACTCATATGTTGAATTTTTTTGGAGCAATAAAAAACCTGACTTTTGGCGCCTAGATTTTTTTGTAACGGTCGTGAGGCAAGATTTTCAGATTTGACAGCAACTTTTGTTAAACCATAATTTTTGTTATAAGAGTCGATTTATTGAGAAAGGAATATAATCGTTCGAAAAAATAACTTCTCCATATTCCGAAGTAGATGCTGATGAATCATCAGAGTGAACCAATCGTCTAGTTGCGGAAAAAATTGACAATGGTTAAGAAGATCTTCTCATTTGACAGATCTGTAATTCAAATCTGAAATTCGATTGTGCATTGACTTTGGAGTGACTGGTTGTTAAGTGAAGATACTATAGTATAATTACATAATAGTAGACACTCAATTCTCAGAAATGTAAGTGTATTAAAACGAAAATTTCGTTGTCAAAGTGGTGATTCTATATATTTTATCGTCATTTTTCCTCATATGTTCAGTATAATATCCCTATGCCACTGTAAGAGTCAGATTGAGGCAAAAACGTAAGTCATTTCTGAGAATTTAGTGCCTACTATTTTGGAATTATGATCCAGAAAAGAGCCATTTGCCTAATTGGAGATGCGAATACTACTACTTACTTAATGTGAATTACTACTTTCGCACAGACACCGATCTAAAAGCGCCTTAAGGATTTTCCTGTAGTGCTTGTGCTTTGTCTTAAAAAAAAGACTAGGTATCGTGTCGTAACTGATTTTGAAGTTCAGACGAACAGCCATATTGAATTGATGGCAAATAACATTTTACAAGTATATGTTGTAGTGTTAGTACTGTTTGGCAAGTAATACATAGAAGTTCCCCTAGGAGTAAGTAAAGGTGTGTCATTTTTGTATGATCAAATCGCAGACGTGTGAGAACAATTTGTTCTTTTCTGGTCAATTTCAATGGTGATATTCGCTTTTTCACACTTGGTTTTGATCATTTAAGTTTCGCGTCACTTTCATTCCAATGAGTCTGCCAGTCAGATTCTTCTTTGATTTTATTATAATTCTACAATCTTCTAAGTGGAGTGGTACATCTATATATTCGTTGGAATTAGCTACATTCTAGCTGCCTTATCCACATCCTCATTGTGCTTTTTGCAACAATGACTAGGCACCCACATTAAGCTGACAGTTCTACCGCTTTCCTTCATAATATGAATTCTGATAAGTATAATCCTCACGAGGGGGTAAGAGTAAATTTATTTTGAAATGATCTTATGGAACTCAACGAGTCGGTACAAATTAGGAAATGAGTTTCGTTTCGTGCGAATTCACAGAATAATAAAGATTGGTATATAGCATATAATTCTGCTGTGTATCCGATGGTTGTTGAGTGCATCGACCAGCTATGAAGGTGTCCATCTACAAGGAATACACAGCCCACCCCATACTCGGTTTTTGATCCATCAGTATATATTTTGGAGTTGTTTGGAATTACTGATGTTATTGTAATAGTTCAGTTTGTGTTGTTGTGAATTCAATTCCGACTTTTTCATTTCACTTCCCAAAGCATTGCAATATATCAGCTAGTTTCCATGGAGGGAACTCCGGGAGAGCGTGAAAACTCTCGAATCTGGGATAATACGTTGTTCTTTTATGCGTGTACCTATTGGTCTGGTTGTCGCTAGTATTTGTAGGAATAAATCATGGATTTTGTCATGGAAGAAGATATCATACTTAGGGTGGTTATGTTGACAATATATTTTCACAGCATGGTTTGCAAGAAGTCTCTTTCTTCGAAATTCAAGAGAAGGGAAAGCAGTCTCACAGCAGAGTGATATTACAGGACTCGTTCTGAAACATCCCGTTATCAGTCATAGAGAATTATTTTGAAGTTTGTTTAAAGTTTTCAATCGCGTTGGTCTAGCCGATGAATATACTGCACTACCATAATCCATTCGAAAGATAATAAGGCTGCGATAAATATTCAGCAGAACGTCATGGTCTGCTCCCAATTTGATTCCTGCAAGAGCTTTCATGATATTCATTGGTTTCTGGCATCTTTCCATCAAATTATCTATGTGAGCAGTTTGGAGTCAAATATCATCCCCAAGAATTTTATTTTGTTTTCAAACTGTATAGGTGTTCCATTCATGTTGAGGTTGGGATTATTATGAAGTTTTTGCTTTCTACAGAAGTGAGTCGCCTTTGTTCTGCTTGCTGAGAATTTGAGACCTGTACTGTGTGCTCTGCTGTGAAGCTGACTTATGGTGTTCTGAATTTTCTCCTCAGCACCAGAAGTGACTGAATACGAGTAGAATATAGCTAGATCATCCACATATGCAGTTATTTCCATTGGACTTTCTACTACTGCTATTATGCTGTTTATGACAATTGCAAACAGAGTGACACTCAATGTAGAACCTTGGGGTATACCATTCTCCATATCTCGAGGGTTTGATATAGCTTCTTGAATTCTAGTCCTGAATTTTCTGATATTGATAAACTGTTGTAGGAAGAGCGGCAGATAGCATCTGAATACATATTTATGCCAAGTTCTCAGTACCCCATATCTCCATGTGAGATCGAAATCTTTTTCAATATCGAAAAATATAGCTGTTAGATGTTTTCATTCGATGTAGCCGGACTGTGTTTCATGTTCTAAACAAGACAGTGGATCTAAAGTCGAACGAAATTTTCGGAATCCTGCTTGGAATCTGGAGAGAAGGTTTCTATTCTCCAAACACCAAGTTGGGCTAGAATTTGTTCCGGTGTTTTTTTATTAAGCGGGTCCTTGAAATTGTGCTTGGTTTTCTGATGGTCCGTGGGCTGAAAAAGGTAAACAAAAGCCAATTTAGAAGAACCTTCGAAAACTGCTTGCAAAATATGCATGTAGGGCATGCACAAATTTTCCTTCGAATGCAAACTGGAAGAAAAAAATCCTTCCTTATTATCCTCAGGACTTCGAATGAAACCAATAGTTGTCAACGCTTTATTAGCACCTTTTGAGTTATTTTGAACGATTCACCCAAGTTTAGATGCTGTTTGATTTAATAAAGGGCAAACACAGATTCCGTCAAAATAGCCAGTTCTTCCAAATTAATAGATAATACAACTGGTTACTTCGATCCCAGGGATGGGAATAGGATAAGTTGAAAGGTAAATGTTTTTGGGAAAGGTTATTATTTTTGTGACACAATCTTTTTTGTTATCTACATAGCTTTATTATGCTTATAATCTATACTTATAAATGTGAAGTCCATCACTTAACAATCACTCATTAATCTATGTTTTTCCGTAATGGTGAGTCCTAGGAAGCTAAAATTTGATAAATAGGTACTACTTAGGTCTTAGATGCGCACTAAGAAATTATTTTCAAATATTCCGATTGGTGAATCCACCGTGGGGGTAAAAGGGGAGCGTTTACACATGAAAATTAACTTTTTATCACTGTTTCGCCGTACTGCTATATTTTCGGAGGCTGACATTTTGTATGTAGGTTCGTTTTATGTGGTTGATGTGCAATAAGAAAGAACTTTTGAATATTCCAACTGAAGCGCAAATCCGTAAATATTCGAACAATGGAATTGAATATACGATTTGTGAACAAGATGGTTTTAAGTTGTAAACTTTTGGCATACCGTAATCATGCCTCCTTATTCACCAGATTTGTCTCCCTGCGACTTTGTCCTGTTCCCAAGATTGAAGACACCTATGAAAGGATGACGGTTTGCAACGATTGAGTAGATTAAAACTGAATCGCTGAGAGACCTCAAGAACATACCAAATGTGCATATCAGAACTGCTTCGAGGATTGAAGAAAACACTGGTACAAGTATATTATATCTGAGGGGGACTACTCTGAGGAGAACAAAATAAAAATTGAATATTGAATAAATAGTTAATACTCTGGCTCATAGAAGATTAGAAGCAGATCTTACACTAATTCATAAAATAATCAATTCCTCGGAACTTGTCGAACTTATAACTTTAAATGTGAATACAAGGAGAACAAGAAATTCGGAAGTCTTCAAAGTACCCTTTTGTCGCACCAACTATGGCCGGAATGAATATGTAGGTACAATTTTGAGACTTGCAAATACATACAATGTAGATTTAGAATTTTTTAACTCTTCTTCGGAAAATTTAAAAAGACTGAAAATATTGCAATTCCAATTTCATGTTATAGTCTATTGATTTCCAATTGGAACGGCAATAAAAATAAGAGTACAGTCATAAACATTTCTTGCCTGTGACCCCTAGTCGTCCAGATAGTTAGTAAACGTGCTATCAAATGTAGCTGAAGAATAAGGCT
>WOGP01007228.1:0-11893 GCA_015342065.1 Leptinotarsa undecemlineata
ACACCAGATAGTCTGGTTCACATGTACTTTTTTTGCTTATTTTTGTGAAATTTTGCAGAGAGGTCCCAAATTACGACCAAGATGTTTTACCTAGAAAAATTAAGGAAATTCGAAAAAAGATCTGAAAAAATCAATAAATTTGCGTAAAAAAGTTCTTACTCTCGAAACTATATCTCAATTATTTATAATTTTCACAGAGCCCTGAAAATAGAGTCAGAAATGGGTAGTCTTCCACGCGCATTCCGTCACTGTGGCACAAAAACAAAAAAAAAAATATTAAATGCGAATATTGAGGAATGAAAACATTCATATTATGTTGGGTTACATCAATAAATAATAATTCGCAGTGAAAAATTTTCATCTCAATTTTAACATTAATAATGCATTTGTTAAATTACTTTTTTTTAAATTGAAAGTTAATATAAAACTTCTATAATTATTAAACTGAAACCCTGGCATTTTTTCCTTTGATGAAGTTATTCTTTTATAGGCTAGAAAATGGATTTCCGTTGCCAAAATAAAAAAATATTTTTTACTTTTAATTAACAATTATTAAAAAATTATAAAAAAATTATAAATAGAAAAAATAATTTTTTTTTTATTGTTTCAATATCTCATGGTGAAATACTACTTAATAATATTTTATTTTTATTTTTGCTGCTATTGTTAGTACATTCATTATAAACAAATACATTGTTTATAAGCAATTCGATTTTTTTTTCCTTAAAGAAATTCGTTTCGGGAGTCGGGACTTTTTCTACGCAAATTTGTTAATCTTTACAGATTTGAAATCCCAATTTTTTCACTCAATTGTTTATAACTTTTGTAATTTTTTTCAGCGCTTTTACGGACCTTTCCTCAAACTTTCCAGGTAAAAATACGAATCCAATGACACCTTGGTCATAATTTTCGGACACGTCTGTGAAATTTCACAAACAAAAGTACATGTGAACCAGACTTAGAGTATCAACGGTAATATGAAGGATTTTGGTGTATGTTATCAGAAAAAACACATTTGCTCATTTGTTTTGAAAAACTATTTACACACACTAAGTGTGTGTGTATACACAAAGTCATTATCATCAATTCATATTCTTCATTTAGCACTTATTCAAGCACTGTTAGATGGTATCGAATTATGTCCTCATTCTCTTTGCCAGCTTAAATTGAAAATAACTCAAGTATACTTGATTCATTCAGGTAAGCTGTGCACGTATGTGATACATTATTAAAAAGTGCTTCTTATAAGAAATATTGAGAGTTTTGGCGAATATTGAAAAAAAAATTATTAATGAATAATGAGAGTGTTCAATAGTTTTTTCTACTCACCGTATACATTCAACCATCATAATTATTCTAAGATTTGCCAGATGTCAAAGCATACAACATTGAATGTTTAACATAAATAGTCCTTTTTTCGTTTCTCATCCAATTCAATTATATACGCCTGTGAAACAGCCACTTGCAAATCTGTTTAAAATTTATTTTTCCGTTAACCAGCTGTCGCACCCCTACGAACGACAACCCTCAGAATTCAAAACTTGTGCGAGCTGAAGATTAACGAGGTCGTACCTTTTAACTTGTGATTCCCTGAGCTGAATGCAATTCAAACATATCCTAACCTCACATGATCTAATCTACCCGTCTTGTCTAATCCACCATATTTTCTGACACAGACAGTCAACCTCAGAAGTCGTATAACTTTTTTGAAATTCTTCGTCATGGATTGTCATAGCCGTGGAATATACGAGAGCATTCTGTAAATGTCTTTCATTCAACTTTATTGAAAATGGAGATATTGAATGTCCAAAAAGATTAGACATTGATGATGTCTGACTGACCTGTTGGTGATTGGAGGTGATTGTATTTGGTGTGGCTAGAACCTTGTGTCCCAATATGAAAAAGGGTCCAAGATAATGATGGAATCGAAAAATAATTGTTATTTCAAATGGCATTTTCATATGAAAATCCAATACTATTTGAGATTTGGTCAGTAATGCCCTGAAACTCTCAAACGCGTATAACATTGCTAATAACATTCAATTATCCAGTTCAAGAATAATAAAAGATCAGACAACAAGAGAAAATTAACAGTAAAAAACAAAGAGCGATGTTTCGATCCACAGGCTTGAATGCATTGCCACATTATCAAGAAATATCAATAACCAGATTTGTTCTATGTTTCTAACGATTTAAGTCTTCTGTGCCTTAGAGGAAACGCCACAATAAGTTGCAGAGATCTCCGAACTCTATTACAATATAGTAGAATATAATTGCTCTTTCACAAACTTTACTTTTCCAAATATTTCAAAAGTAACCAACTGAAAAATTATGTTTCATCAGGTTGCCAAAATACTGAAGAAGCATGTAGATGTATTTCTGTCGAGGCCATCTATATCTTTTTTTGACATAAAGAAACAACAGATATGCTTCAATTGTTTTCTTGATTGAATAATTCTAAATAAAATACGATCTAGGTTGGTACGTAGCGTCAGAGATCTCTGTGAACTGGAAACAAGAAAAAATTATCATGCCCAAAATATCGGATAGTATATCTCGGAGAATATAATTTAAATTAGTTATCAATATTTGGCAAAGTATATGTAGTGAACTACGTGTGTGAAGGAAATAACAGTCATACAGTTAAAAATATCATAACTGACGGTTATCGAAATTATAATAAATATTACTGTCTAAATTTCACTTCAACCTCATTATTTCATCAGTTTCCTTTTTTTAATTTGGTTGAATAATTTTTGGTAATTCACTATCTCACCGAATTCAGGCTATTTTTAGTAGTTATAACAATAATTCTAGTGATTCGCTGTTTGGAACCTTTAGTGTCTTAATGAATATCACTGGAGTATTTTCCCAAACACCAAACCGTTATTTTAACATCTCTACACGTGTTTCGATCACCAAATGATCATCTTCAAGATGAAGAAATACATGTCGTGGTGTTAAAATAACGGTTTGGTGAGATCTAAACACATGTGGAGGTGTCAAAATAACGAGATCTTTCAAAATTTTAATGAATATAATTCACGGAATTTCAATAACGAAACGAGTTTCAAAATATCGAGCTAATTTAACTGTAGTATATGATCACATGAGAGTAGATCTGGAATTGGATCTAAATTTACCTGATGTGAAAGTGGGTGTTAGCTTTGCTCGGAGATTTCTCCACTTCTCGTCTTCCAAACTGAAGAGATGACCCGATAATGGATCTGCTTTCTCATTCACGTATCCTCCGCGGTTCACAAAATGGTGGAAATCTTTCAGCATTATGCTTTTGATTAGATTTAGGTCAATGGGAATGAAAACTGGCGAAAAAAAGGCGTATATTCCACCATACTTGACTTTCCTAGATTTCAGGTCATCGTAAAATCTTTTGAACAGATCTCCGCTGAAAGTTTTTCTCTGGATCATCTCTCTGACATTCCCGAAAAATAATTCAGGTTCGATGTATTCAACACCCCTTCGTTCCCAGTATGAATAGATCCATTTTTGGAAAAAATATATGCCCGCTACCACAGCGGCCAAAATGTACGTTATTGTTAACGATAACATCACTTTGTATCAGTTACGAGAGAACTAATCACAAGTATGTTTGTCACTGTAAATAATTTTATCTGACATTGAGCGTGTACTCCGTAATTTCTTTGTTGTCTCATTCTGTTTGTTCTTTATATTTTTTCTGTATTATTTAGAGAATAATTTTCTTCAACAAATATCAAATGGTGAAATATAATGAACAAATTTTGTATACCTATTTTGTATCAAGCCATCAGCTTGAGGGTGTTGAAAAATTTTACAAAGCTTATAACTACAATAAAAATCGAAAATCATTTACTACCGCAGTTCACTGTTTCCTGGTGAATCAAGTCGACTAAATCAGTCAAATGTGTATGACTATTTGTGTCATTATAGTTCAATGATTGTGATTTCGTTGCTCAGTTACCAACTGGATTTGTCTCTGCCCGGAATAGTAGAATACCTGTTATTTTGAAAAAATACTAATACATTTTTTGAATTTGTCGCTAGAAATAGCAAAATAACCATTAAATCCTCTGAAAAATTGGCGAGATAAAGTTTCATATTCGAAAAATTATGACAAAATAATTTCAGGTACACCATTTATGACTGATTTTTCATTTATTCGATTTGTATTCTCCAGGAATGGAAAAATAATTATTGAAACATTTAAATGATTAAAGCCAAGTGGTTATAATGTTCGTGGTTGTGCTCGTATGAATAATTATTGCATCACAATATTAACGAAGTCAATAATATTGATCACAGTGTTATTCACAATGCCACAAGCGGTTGAAATAGAATCCTTTTTTGAATATATGTTAAAAAATATGTTTAAAATAGGTCACATTCCTATGAACGACAACCCTCAGAAGTCGAAACTTGTGCGAGCTAAGGACCAACGAAGTCTTACCTTTTAACGTGTGATTCCTATCACGTTAACAGTTTTCACATCACAGTTTTCTATTTTATGGAAGCATTCAAGTCTAGTGTCAAGAACCAATTTCAACAGTTTGAAGCAATAATCATTCCTTATGTGTCTGTTTTCGAAGGTATTTCGAAATACCTCAACCTAAAGTTGCTGACAGAAAGCATAAATTGACAAATTTTTTATTTGAATTTATACATGTACTGTCCTTAGAATTTTGTTTTCGATGTATTGCAAATTGATACCTTTGTGCCTGGTGTGAAATTTGATGATTTGTGTCTTTGATGCTTTCAGATACGAAATGGTTTCATTCTTCTCGGATATTATCATCGAGGTGTTATCAGCAATCACCGTTGCATTATCCTTGTGAGAAATGTTTCAAGATAATTCGTATGCAACAAAAATAAAATTGGCCCCAGAATAGATACTTCTGAAATCCCAACGTTGACTGCTTTAGATTCCGAAATGGTATAATATTTTTTACACTTTACGTTAAGTTATAGTTATATATAGAAGAAAAAGAATATATTCAACTAAGAACTGTGCCTTTGATTTTGTAATTTTATAACAAAAAGTTGACGATGAACGCCGTCGAATGCCTTGCCGAAATTACAAGATCTCAACATTCTCCTTATTCTTTAAGGTTAAAATTGCAGCTGTATTTATATGAAAATTGAATCTGAACCCAAGTTGATTATTACTTGACATATTAAAACGATGCAGGAATTTCAACATCCTATCCAGAAAAGAAAATTCAAACATCTTTGAAAAACTTATTGTATAATTGTCCATCAAGTTAGTACAGAACACAAAATGATACATCACCGGTGGAAGATCGACGAACCAAGGATCTGCTTTCATGTTGTTCACTTTCAAGCTCCGTCTATACCTTGATAATATAGTTATCACTTGAGCACAACGCACAGGGTTGAATTCAAGAGTTCATAGTCTGAAAATAAATATAGTTTAAAAAACTAAAAAACACGCTTTTAAAGAACATGGAACTAAAAAGTTTAAAATATTTTTTAAATGAGCTTAAAAGTGTAACGAAAGAAAAATATTAGTATTATTGTAAAAAAACGACGGGCGCTTGGTATACAAAAATATGGCACGAAACGCCCATGCTTTTTTCACAATAATATTAGTATTTTTCGTTCGTTATTGTTTTAAGCTTATTTAAGAAAAAATATTTTCAACTTTTTAGTTCGATGTTCTTCAAAAGCATGTTTTTTTGTCCTTCAAACTATATTTATTTTACATTTTTTGTTTCGTATGCTATAAAAGTATATTTTTATTCTTTTTCAAACCATATTTATTTTATTTGCACTTTGGGATCAATCAGCCGTATATTGTTTAGAAAAATGACCATTTATATTTTCCGATTCCGGAGAGGGAGCCTTAAAATCAGCTGCCAAGTCCAAGGCAGCAGGCGCGCAAAGGAGTGTTACAAAAATGGCAGCAAGCGCGCGTATTAATAAAAAAAATAATTTTTTCAAATGAACAAACTCATGTAAAGTGAGTTCGAATTATATCAAGGAAGTTACGTACAGTGCCATCTTCCCGCGAATAGATCAAGCAATAATGTCGATGTATCAAGGAGGTTACGTAGAGCGCCATCTGCCTGCGAAAATACCAACCATAATGTCGATAATTCTGTCAAATACAGATCCCGACCTTGAGAGTTACAAACATACGTACATATATACAGGTGAAGCTAATAGAGGCGTGTTAAAATTAAGACAACTCGGTCTTCTATTGGAAATTATTGGAAAGTCTATAGTAGAACAAATAATATGCTGAATCTACTCTGAAAAGTGTTGCGCTGAACTGAGAACAAGTGTGTCATTTCTACAATCAACTCCACACCTAATTTTTACTAAACAAAATATGCAACAAAAGAGCAAAACTGAAGAAATATTTAGGAAAAAATCAACTTATCCATAAGATACCAGAAACCCGACCGTCGGCTTTTCAAATGAACCAAACTCGGTGAGATTTTGATCCAATAACTTGAACAAAGTTCGATGTGGTTTTCGTTTTTTGGGATACAAGTTTAAATACATTTCCGATGTCCTAACACTGTTTCTGTCGTACTAAATTTGTATCATATCTCTTTTTCCTTCTTTCGAAAACGCCATTTTTCGCCAAAAATTCAATGACTTTTACAATAACAAAATGTCATTAAGTGTAACATATTAAAAGTTAAATTCAGAAATATCAAAGTCAAAAGCTATTATGTTAAGAATTAGTTTTTTTCAATATCTCCAAGAATGACGACTCATAATGATGATACAAAATTGAAAAGGTAAAAATCTGGTTCTATTCAAAACAGAAAGAATCCAATGTAGCGCCCATAAAATAAAAAAAGTCGATGATGGTGGCCGTTGCGACGAAACGTCGGATAGCGAATCTGAAAACACCACTATGTAGCAAGGAAAAAGTGACAATGTGAAAGTGCAATTTATTTTTGAATCCTTCGAAAAATAAAGCCAGAAAAAATAAGAACCATTTTCCGAAATTTCTGTTTATTTCGGAAATCTGTGCATATAATCGGAATTTCAAAGTTTTCTCAAAGGCGTATTGTTAGTGAGTTATATCTTTCATATTTCCCGAGATCTCAATGGTGAGGATCGAATTTGAAACATCTACTTTTTTTCTGTCACAATTTTACGTCAGCTTTTCAATTGAAAAGTATCTCCATTTTACATGAAGACATGCTTTTGAAGATGAAAAATCCATAATTTTCACTTTCAAGAACGTTCGAGAACGGTCTGGAATAATTGAAAGTTATCGAGAATATTCCATAATATCCCGAAACAATCTGGATTTTTCGGGACTATCTGGAACGTTTGCGGAAGTTTCAATTATGCGATGGCTATTGAAATAATTATATGATATTTATAGCAACTTCAATATTCACCATGAAAAAAGATCTCGTTTTTACATAAAGGACTTGCTTCTGAAGATGAACTATTTTGAACTGAAGATAGATTTTTCGGGAATAATTCTGTGATAACTATTGTTTTATGAATTAGAATTAAATGGTATTGAAAGCAATATTCATGAAATGCTTAAGGCAACCAACTTATTTATTTAATAAGGAACAATGTATGTGACCATTTTTTTTACAACAAAATGGTAGGTATAGTAAACTATCCTTGAAAAATAGATTCATGCCACCGCTAGCTTTGTAGACCTATGAAAACAATATGTAGAGCGTTTCGATGAAAGCTCAGAAGGCAGCACCATCCTCACGAATAACATCAGTAAACTATACACAAAACCTTCTTTTTGAATGAACCCATTCATTATAGAAAATCGTATTAAAATAGTTTAGTTTTTATCACATTCAGCAAGACAGACAGACTGATAGAGGTACATTCTTAGGAAAAATCAGTTTTTGGGAAAAATCTCCTAGAACTGTTTATGTTCATGAAGGTATAGTAGTGAAACTTCTAACCATTTTTGTCCAAATCAAAAAAATGTCATACACTATTCAATTATTTGAATGGGTTGTTGTGGTTTCGATTTTGGATGATTCATAAAATTATATTACCATATGTATTGAAAAGTCCTAATTTGAATTACTTGTGTTCATTCTAAATTCATAATACTGTACTTAGAATACCAATCTAATGCTGATTTTGTTTTCAGGTAACTTTCCCTTTCTGAAGCCAAAATGCGAATCATTTATGTAAAATTTGCTGTTAACTGTAAGTATATTATAAGCAACACTAAATGATATATCAAGGTCTGAATTGAACAGTAATTTTTATTATTTCAACCATCAACCTGTTATTACAGTGCAAAATGATAATTTGCATGCAAGGTTGCTCATTTTTCCTTGATTTAATAATTGAAAAAAAAAAGAATTGTGATTAGCAATATGATAATCAGGTTATGAGTAAAAATTTCCTAATATTCGAGGTCAATGGGACAAAACGACAAAATATATTATCCGAATGAGTTTATGAAAAACGAAAATAATATCTCTAATTGAGATAAGAAATGAACAGGCAATATAAAATATGAAAATGCGAATTCATAAAATACGTTAAAAAATTTATTGTCAAATGAATTGAAAATAATTTATTGGTGTAGGTTGTAAAATCTCATTTCATTAACAATACATAATTTCCAATCCGAGTGATTTCACGATGTTTCGATTGTATTCACAGTATTCATCAGGTGATAATTGATCTTTCTCAGATGATTCGAAACTAGTATTAGTTTGTATTGAAGTGGTTATATTTTTAGAAGTGATTAATTTTTGGGAAAGAAAGTTTTTGACTTTCTCTCAGTTTGTGTCTGAAAGTTGCTTCTTTGCATGATCTACACATCCACGTATAGAGTTACTTATTTGCAAATTGATTACTTCCTTCCTTTCTTTGGAAGATTCCCTTATCCTTTTTTTTTTGTTTTTTTTGTATCAAGATGGAGTAGTAGAAAGCCAAAAACTTTCTTTCCCAAATAAAAGCATATCTTCAGTAACCTTACAACGTCCTTCAGATTTTTCAATCAACACAAATACCTGATCTGTATACACTTGGGAAGATTATAATTGAACTTCACACTCAATTTCTGGATATTTTATAATGTCACTGTAGCCTGGAATAATTACATAATTCAATTTTGACTGCTTCACTGAATGTGCTATTAATTATAGGATCGTGATGAAATATTGATGAAACCATTATTTCGAAAACCAATATTTTATACAATGCGGTATTAAATCGCCCAATGAAGTCGGTAATAGTGAATCAAGCTTCATGGAAATATAAAAAATTAATTTTCTCTTATGTTTATTTTTCCGGTTTTCACAGTATCTCAATAGGTCATTGTTGAGCATTATCTTTCTTTCGAATAGAATTGAATAGTTTAGAAGAGGGATATTTTAAATCAATTGAAAACTTGATTAATTCTTCCATCAATAATAGTAAACATCGTGAATGAGAGAGGCTTATTATATCTTTCTCTCTCTCTGTTTGAAAAGGTTCAGAAAGGGTAGAATAAATCCACTCACTACAGACTACTACACCTACCGGTCGGTACGACCAATCAGCCTCACATCCTTCCTGCTGAAAGGACTTGAGAGGATACTGGACGGACATATCAGGAGGGTAGCATTATATTCATCCCCCTAAATAACCACCAGTTTGCTTATAAAACCGATAAATCGACAGATTCAGCATTGAACAACCTCGTTGAGAAAATCTTCCAATCCCTTACCAACAAGGAAATGGCTTTTGCTGTATTTTTTGATATTAAAGGAGCATTTGACAATAAACTACCTAGAAAGGGTATAGAATCGACCATAACTGGCTGGATCTAATCTATGCCATGCTAGTAAACAGAACTGTGAATACGACTCTTCAAGGCGAAGCTATCAAGTTCAGGGTCACCAAGCGCTGCCATCAAGGTGGGGTACTATCTCCGCTTTTGCAATCTTATGCACAAGACCTTGTCATCCTGGAAAGGTCCACTTCGGTAAGGGTAGCTCATAATATCTTCCAAAGCGCGTTGGACGTTATTCACACTTAGTGCCTGAGGGAGTAGATGTCTGTCAACCCCAGCAGAACTGTGTTAATCCCCTTCACCAAGAGAAGGAAATTGGACGATCTAACTTTTCCTCAATGGTGTGGTCATTCCATTTGGAACGGAGGTGAAATATCTTACGCTTACTTGGAAAAAGTTAAACACAAAGCCAGACTGTCTCTATGGACATGTCGAAGGATTTGTGGTAAAACCTGGGGCTTAGGTCCCAAACAAATCCATTGGAATTATGTGATGATTGTCAGACCAATGATTACTCATGGTGCAATAGCTTGATGTCCGAAGGCTTTACAGAAAAAGGCCCAAGAGAAGCTCTCTGGCTTATAGAGACAGGCTTGTCTGGCAATCAGTGGTGCCATCAGTATCACACCGGCATCGGCCATGGAAATATTTCTAGATATACCTCCTCTCCACATTTTTCTGAAAAGAGAGGCTAAATGGACTGCATATAAACTTGTGCACATTGCCAATTGCACAAATCAAATCAATGCAGAGTGCAACAGACTGTTGGTTGGCATTGAAAGTCACAGCATTCTGGAAATGACCTCTGACTTCATGCCTCCAACTGTCAACTACGAACTGCCTTATGAAGTACTATTCCCGAGTAAGGAGCACTGAATCCTGCGGGAGAACTGAATATTGAGAGCAGATAGTTGTTGGTTCACAGATGGATAAAAAACACACAAATTGTGTGCGAAGGGATTAGATAAATCCAACCGCACTCACAAGTCAATAATAATATTCTCGCACAGTCAAGCGGCATTGGAAGCTCTTGGCTCCTACCGATCAACGTCTAAATTGGTAGCAAACTGCCATGTAGAGAATTGGAATGTCGGAAGACAGTGTGTGTCATCTGTTTGGAAAATAATGAAACTGCAGAGCATATAATGTGTGCCTGTCTCGCTGGAGACCGAATCAGGTTCTTTGAGTTTGACAGATCCGTACTCTCACCATCTGACCTGAAAGACCTCTCACCATACAAACTAGTCGCCTTCGTTAAGAAACTGGGTTTATTTGGCTGAGTGTGAATAGGTGTGAGCCACAATAAACCCTTATGAGTTGCGGTGGAGGGTCAAATAGACCCACTTACTTCAGACCTACCTAGACCTACCTACACCTACCTACACCTACCGTGAAACGGGCTAAAAATTAATACATATTATAAATTGAACTCCCCCGCCGTGCCTGTCTCTCTGTATATGTGAACGCGATGTGTTAGTTATAGTCACTAATTATAAGTATTCATTAGTCTTTAGGACAATATACTGAATTGAATTGAAAATGTCGGGGCGATGGTGCTACCCTGCCATTTTTCATCGAAAACTGTCGAATCCCTTTGAGACAACAAACCAATTAATTGCGAATTGTCCTTATTCCATGGGTCTACAAAATAGTTCATAATAACATATGTATATCTATATAATGGAATTATTCAAGTAACGCTTTTTTATGATATTTTCATTACACAGCACATAACGGCAACACGTGTGTAGTTATACAATAGATTCCTTGGTCGTTTTCATAGCCAACTAAACTTCTTTGAAGGGATGAAATACCTTAGTACTACCCTCGACAGGAAGCTAACATGGAACTCTCACTTACAGATTAGAGCAAAATGAGCATATGTGGCTTATGAGTAATGTTTAGGACGCAGTGCCACCTACGGCCTGATGACTTCAACAATTACGGAACTAGCCAAACGTCACACCCATACTCAATCCCTGATGAGATGAGATGGAATCAAAGGATGCAGTTTTTGCCAGGATCGCCCTGAGCGACCCTAGGAAGCTGGTGCCGAAGAAATATCTGGCAATGACCAAAAAAAATCTACGCCTAACAATAGGATTTCTGACTTGCCACTGTCAACTAAGGAAACAC
>WOGP01007229.1:0-11892 GCA_015342065.1 Leptinotarsa undecemlineata
ATTTGCAAATAAGTAACTCTATACATGGATGTGTAGATCATGCAAATAGTAACTTTCAGATGTATCAAGATGGAGTAGTAGAAAGCCAAAAACTTTCTTTCCCAAAAATTAATCACTCCTAAAAATATAGCCCCTTCAATAGAAATAAAAAGTTCTATGTTTTTTACCACTTTTAATTGTAACTAACGTTACTGCAGTTTCGTCCTATATGGACATTTTCAAACTTACACAATAAACTTACACATGGACATTTTCAAACTTACACAATAAACTTTGTGTGTAAGTTTATTGTGTAATTTTGAAAATGTCCATATAGGACGAAACGGCAGTAACGTTAGTTATAATTAAAAGTGGTAAAAAACATAGAAATTTTTTATTCTCTTCACATATTCATATTCTATTCACCCTGTGTACATATATACTTGTTAATGAAAAACAAAGCTTACATGGAATTTTTGAGGTAGTGAATCGCGGCGATTTTTGTGATGAGCAGACACTACAAAAGGTTTGAACATATTTTTCACTGAATATATTAGTATTTTCTCACCTCTCTAAAATAAGTGCAATGAGAAATTTACACAGTCACGGTGAGGTCTTTATTGAGATCTTCTGACCACAAACTCATTTCAATGTTGAGTGAATTACCGATAAATGTTGGGGAATAATCTGAGCCACGCAAAGTTTGGCATTAGAAGATCAGCTGAATGTAAAGATCTTCAAGACCATTTCCGAAATTTCCCCTGGCTAGATGTTTGTTTCAGATCTGAAGATTCATCATGGTTCAATTGCAAAAATCGCCATAGAAAAAGCAAATCTACGTTAACAAGTTGCGTCCCACTCTACAGTCGACTTTCTAGGAAAGGCACCACCCACTATTCTCATCCTAGAAACCACAGCGTCTAGTCAGACAAATTTTGAAACAGCTCAATATCAACAAGGCGTCTGAAGTGTCCGTCATCGTACTTAAAACGTGCTCAAATGAACTCACACTAATATTTTGCAGACTTTTCAACAAGCCTTATAAAACAGGGGTTTTTCCTTTTTGTTGGAAGATTGCTCGCGTTCAGTCTATTTCCAAAAAAGACAAGAAAAATCTCCCAAATAACTATAGACCAGTCGCTTTGCTATCAATGATATCAAAAATCATGGGGAAAGTCGTAAACCAATGTCCTCAAATATTTGAAAGGCTTCAATATCTTGAGCGATAATCAATATGACTTTCGAAAACAAAGATCAACAGGCGACCTTCTATCGTATGTCACTTTTATTTAGAATAACGCAATCAAGAGCTGTTGCGCTTCATATTTCTTAGGTCTTTGACCGTGTGTGACATGAGGGTTTGCTGGCCAAACTTTGATGCTATGGCATGTCGGATCATGTTTGTGTATGGCTCTTCAGCTTCCTGAAAGAACGTTCCCTGCAAGTGACCGTCGATTGATATCTCCCGAATACTTTCACCATCAACACTGGTGTTTCCTAGGGAACCATATTGTCTTCAACCCTTTTTTTATTGAATATCAAATACTTATTGGGAAAAAACCAATAATCCATTATATTGCTATGCTGACGACAGCACACTTGTCTCGTCATTCCATTTGGATTCCAGGACATCAGCTACGGAAGCACATCTTCACCGGCAATAGGAGGTTGCATATCTTAATGAGGATCCAGAAGTGATTTCGATTTTGCGTGAAAGTAACCAGGTTCAATTCAGTGCCTCAAAAACCCAGTCATCGGTTTTCTCTAACCGGTTATAATAATGCCAGGTCAGACAATTCGGGTTTCTGCTTCGATAAGTTGGTTGGGGGTTAAAATGGACACCAATATGTCTTGACTCAATCATGTCGCTGAAAAAACTGTACACCCCTCAGCAACTGCTTTGGAGTATTGTTGTCATATATAGAGTTCTGCCCCCAAACGTACCCTGAAGTTGATGGATTCCATCCAGAAGAGAGCCATTCGCCTAATTGGAGATGCGAACATCATGCGCAACCTTGATAGCCTGGAACATCGAAGAAAAATTGGAGATTTGTCTCTCTTCTATAGATCCTTTCACGGGAGGAGCTCACGTGACTTGGCAATTGATTCCATCAAGAGCGGTACATATCAGAAATACACGATGGGCTGCGGCTGCTTATCGTTTTGAGGTTCAACTCTGTTCACCTCAAACTTCACTGTTTAAGAACTCTTTCATTTGAAGAACTGCGTTTATGTGGAATAAACTTCCTGAGAATGTTTTTCCATATTGATTTAATCTCCAGCGATTCAAATCCAGTGTGAATCGCTACTTTCGCACAGGCACCGCTCTGAGAGCGTATTAAGGTGTTTTGTCCTCAAATGTTACCTTGCCATAAGTATACTATGAACGAATTTCACATTTCCTCAGAATCATAAAAAAAAAGAGTTAGTTTTGCTCTGCATGAAGCCAAACAATAAGATTCTCAATAGATGGTGAATCCTCGAAGGAATCCCAAATATTTATCAGCCTTGCAGATTCCCCAAAAGAAATCGTTTGCTGATATGGAGTTTGCCGTTTACTTTGGTGGAGGCAGGTAGTAGGAAGTTTGTTATTTTTTCGTAACAAAATTTGTACCAGATTTGAATTACTTTTATTGTGAAAGAATCTGTGGTTACTAGGACAATAGTAATGTTATGCACTTTTCAACTGCACTTGATGCTTGGCCGAAACTAAATACATTATACTCATACTTACGATTTGTTTTATAAAATATAATCTGCAATGGATATTGTCGCACACTCAGTAAAAACAAAATATCATTTGAACATCCATAAAAGGTTACATATTGACCCCTTTGGTCATAGGCATATGAGACCATTCAATGCATTTCCATGAAATTTCCAACTGTATTCTTACTTTGAAAAAGTTATCGAAATGAGCATGAAAAGTCGTATCTGATGAATTTTGTGAATGTAGCAAAGATTGTGGTGGACATGATATAGGTAATTTTGAAGATTTTTGAAAGTAATTTTTTATAATTTTTTTCCAAAATACGATATCAATGATTCGTAAAGTGAAGTATAACGTCCTACTAAGAAATGAAATGAATTTTCATGTATGATCCTTATCGGCTGTTGAGTAAAGTGAAGGATCAAACCGAAATATATTCACAGGTGGTTGATAACAATTAGTTGAAAACGTAAGATGTGAAATATGCAAAACGAAAAATTATTTCAAAAATTGGTGGTGATATGTTTAACTTTGAATGTTTCACCCCAAAGTTAAATATTCACAGGTAAGTATTTGTTATCTGATTTGAAAGCAGTTGGTGACAAAAACGAATCTTTTCCATATGTGATGGAATTGGTCGATACTGAAAACCCATAACATATTCAAGTAACACTTTATTACGAGATTTTCACTGGAGAATTTTCAAAACCGCACAACGTATCACTAGCCCTAAATCCAGCAGATTTTCGACCGAAAGCTTATATTCGAGAACATGAAATTTATTTCTAATTTGACTGACCGTTGAATGCAACATTGGATAAAGATTTTGATGTGTTTCACTGAACTAAATACAGATATCTTTCTACGTTTCACTTCTTCGTAAAAAAAACTTATTTCACGAGTGATGAAAAAATAACACACTAAATTCTCAAGTAGCACATTACGTAGCAGTTTTTTTGAGGAAAAAACACAAGGACTACAGGAAAATACTTAAGGCGTTCTCAGAGCGGTGCCTGTGCGAAATTAATGATTCACATTGGATTTGAATCGCTGGAGTTTAAATTCATTCAGAAAAACCTTCTCAGGAAGTTTGTTCCACATAAACGCAGTTCTCCAAATAAAAGAGCTCTTAAACACTGAAGTTCGAAGTGTAGTGAGTTTAACCTCAAAACGATGAGCAGCCATAGTCTATCGCGTATTTCAAATCCTGCTAGAATACTGGCTTTCTTATGTGATTAACATTTTGGTGAATATCTCTGGTACTCATCAACTGATTTTGATAATTTTTTTCGCATTGCATTCAGTATGAAAAATCTATCAATCCTGTCATTGCAAGATGACCTATTCTGTTTAAATTTTCAAGGTTGATTTTGTCAGATCTGAAGAGTTGGAGAGCCATCAGGTGAATACGAGACGCCTGAATATTGAGGAATAGTTTTGAAGTTCAATTGTTACTTTTGGGCTTTGTATAATCTAATCTGAAAAAAGTATTACTGTTATGAAATATTGCAATCATTTCAAGTTTGATGGAGAACTTTCGAAACTTTTGTATTTCAGCTATTTGAGGGCACGAAAGTATATAGAGGAGTTGATGGAAAATTGAGATGGTTTCGGCCAAATTTGAATATGATTCGCATGAATAGGTCAGCAGAAATGATTGGACTTCCAACCTTCAGTGGCTCAGAACTTGTGAAATGTTTAATAAGGTTGGTTCAGATAGATCAGGAGTGGGTTCCACATAGCGAACAAGCCAGTTTATACATTCGACCTTCACTAATTGGAATTGACGTAAGTACGTTCACACTCTGTTTATGATGTATATTATCACACCGTTGATCGTATTCTTTATAAAAAATTATTCATATTTTAATATATGACTAATATTTCGGAGAGGTGTATATGGCATGCTACAGGTTTAGATGAAAGACACCTTACTTTTTTCTCTCATATAGACCTACGACTTATAGGTACGTGTGGCAGATACCTAACGAAAAAACAACAGCTAACCCAGCTAATGCCGCGCAGAGAGTTGAAGTAAAACCATTAGGCAACTGTGCAACGTCTTCGATTTGGAAGATTCGTCGCAAGTTATCCACCATGAAAAGCAGAAATTATTTTCATTTGACCGATAGAATGGTTTCGGGGTGTTTGCTCCATCATCAGCACCGGGCAAGGTCTCTTCAGAACGGTGTGAACCGTCTGATTATCACGACCAAACAAATATAATTCCAACTAGTCATGAAATCTTTCTGCAGTTGATTTAGTGGCATATCCACTGTTCTACCTGCAGACAGAGCTCGGAAACAACTCCACAAACATACTCCAGGGTGGGAGTCGGAACAATGACTAATATTCCGGAGAGATGTAGACCTACGACTTTGTATGTGGAGTTGTTTCCTGGCTCTGTCTGCAGGTGGCGCAGTGGATATCCCACTGAATCAACTGCAAAAAGATTTCTTGACTAGCTGGAATTATATCTGTTTGGTCTAGATAATCAGACGGTTCTGAAGAGACTATGCCCGGTACCGATGATGGAGCAAACACCCCGAAACCGGTCTATCGGTTGGTCGGATCGACCAAACGAAATTATTTTCTGCCTTTCATAGTGCTTTTCATCTTTCTTGAAGATGACAATGAATTTTTTCGAAAAATTGGAATAACTTATTATAAGAGTACACTTTCGTTCTGCAGGAAATTTCGCTATTCTCCACGTAGGGTTTTGTTGGTTTGTCAAAAATACTGTCTGTCAGTTGTCTGTTTTGTTTTGCATATGTTTGGAAAATAGTGTTTCTTCAGTGATTGACAATCTGAACATAACCTTTTTGAAACAATGAGTTCTTCTTGAGAATTCGAAAGTTACAGAAAAATATTTCAAGAAATACATCCTCAATGATATTACATACTGAAAAGAATCATAGGTGAATGAATATATTTTGAAGTGATCAATCTTCTTGGGAATATGGAAGAAGGACATCTTATAATGACAGACTCAATCTAGATAAAGTAAAAGCACAATAATATATTGAAATTATTGAAACACCCTCTTAAGAATAGAATTCTGCTAAACATTACATCGCTGAGTTGGTTAAATTCTATAATAATATATCCTGAAATCTATAAAATAACGAATATAACGTTTTCTTTCAAAACAACAATGGAATAATATGGAAAATAAACGTTTTTTGGATTTCTACTACTCCATCTTGATACAAAAAAATATGGGAATCTATCAAAGGAAGGAAGAAAGAATTCAATTTGAAAATAAGTAACTCTATACATGGATGTGTAGATCATACATAGAAGCAACTTTCAGACACAAACTGGAAGCAAGCCCTCCCGAAACAGCTACTTTCATATAAACATTGAATTACTCAAAAGACAAATTTTTTTTCGAATCTAAAACTTTTACATGAAAACTGAATTATACAGAACATGCTTTTCTCTACTCAGTTTGTATTCACATCATTCACAGGAGTTCTACTTTAAATGAATAATAACAAATTGCAGTTACATGGAACACTGTCATCCTTACTGGTAGACACCGATGTTTCCCCGTAAAACACTTGCCTTAGGGCTCTTCAGTACCAATCTGGATAACATTATAGAAAATACACACAATTCATTCATGAATTACGATTTTTTAATGTCACGGAATAAGTTTGATCTACTTATGTCATCGATTACATTGTAATGATATTCATTCACCTATTTGATTAAATCCCAGTAGAGCATATTTTGACAAAATTCTGAAGACAGAACCCAACAAAAGTAAAAGGAGTCTGGATCATAATTAATTTCAATCGTACATGGATATCTCTTCTGAAATAATAAAGGAATTGTTTTCTGATAGGTGTCAGTGACACCTGACACCTATCAGAAAACAACTACTCACCTGGCTAATACCACGAATGGCATTGGATTATATCCGACAGGTGTCAGTGCAGTGTAGAGTTGAAATATTTTGACTTTGACATGTGTGCTTTTTCTAGCAGGATTAGACAAAGGGTTCAGAGGAAGTTTCTGAAACTTCATCCAAAACGGAGAGAGGAGAGCGAAAACTCATAAATGCCAAGAATAATCTGTCAAAAATAGTTTATATATTTTTCTTGACATACTTATCACAAAATTGTTTGAATTTTTCCCTTGTGTGTGTAAGTATGTAAACCGTGATTCATCACATTCCTGGTGCTTGTTTGGGTCTTCCATAAGGCACTTCCGAACTTTGACAATTGATAACGGTCGCCTTGTTGAATCTACATCTGTCAAATTAGTTATCATTTATTCAACTTGTTTTGTTAAATAACCATGGAGAAAAACACGTACGAATAATAAAATTGTTTTATCAAAATGAATGTTCTGTTCGGGTAACGTACCGCGCGCTTCGCCCTTGTTACGGTCGTCATAATCGTACAACGGAGGTGACTATTCCGAATGTGGTGGATAAATTTCGGTCCATTAGTTCAGTGAAAGATCTACCAACACCCCTACGACGACGAAACGCAAGATCTGCCGAAAATATCGCCGCTGTATGTGAGAGTATGCAGGAGAATCCGAGGCAGTCGATTTCTCGTCGCTCACAAGAACTTGGCTGTTCGTAGACCATAACTTGGTTACTTGGGCTTGACCCGTATGAAATTCAACTGACCCAGGAACTAAAGATAAACGACCATAGAGAACTACGTGTGTTCGCTGAATGAGCAACTGACTCTAATTTTCACCGAGAAATCATCTTCAACGACGGGTACGTGAGTACGATGGATGAATGGGTACGTGAACAAACAAAATTGACGATTTTGGGACGATAGCAATCCACATGAGACCCAGGAGCGTCCAAATCATCCTGAAAAAGTCTCTATTTGGGGCGTATTTTGGGCTGAGAGCGTCATCGGCCCATATTTTGTCAAGTCGCAGGTGTATGGGAATAATCCACAAACCACAGCGGTCCTCAAAACCAACATAACCCATGCAGGGCCGTATCGAAAAGTAAAACCAGGTGGGGAAGGTAATCCAAATTTACCCCACCCCACCGGCAAAATTTCCCAACTTTTGTAAAAATAAAAGCCGAGGGATTAGTTATTACTATAATATATTAATTTTCTTACTTAAGCTATCCAAAAATTGGCTGAATGCTTATGCCCCTTAGGGTATGCACAAACAAAAATAAATTTTGCTAATCATAAAAATAATAATGGGAATTATTCTACTTTGGACCAAGGTCCTTGGTCATCCACCATGTATAGGAATATTCAATAATGAAAGGAAACAACACTTAAATAATATTGTGCTTATTGTTTTCTACTATTTTTTATATCTTAACGGCCCGAAATTTCCCAACTTTTCCATGTCGAAAAAACAGTGTAAAGTTGGGAATTCCGTAAAATTGTCACTTCAAAATTTGTGGACTGTTCTCTTATTTGGGAGAAATGCAACTTTTTTGAAGTTTTCAAACAACTCAGAATTTCAAAGTATGGGATGTTATGCATGTTGGGAAATCCCAACATTCTCCTGGTTTTTTCCCTTTTCTTATTACCTCTCCCTTTTTTTTCTCCCATTGTTATTTTTTTAATTTTCATAATAATGGCCCAAAATTTCCCAACTTTTTCCCAAGTCGAAAAAGCAAGGGGGGGAGGCTCTCCGCACCCCCCATGGCGATGGCCCTGAACCCATGCCATCGGTCAAATTCAGCCTGATTTATGCGCCAGAGTCATGGAAAATTGGACATTTCGAATGCGCTTCACCTAGGGAAGCCATGGCGGACATTTGAACGATGTAAAATTTACTCTGTGATATTCAACATAGGTTAAGGGAAATAAGCTCAATAACTGCTTCTTATCATATACCATATAATCATATTCAGACGAGATAGATTTCCTGAGTGTATATTATACCATGGTTTGTTCTTACAATTTGATACTTTTCTTATCTATCCCAGTATGTTTGAAGAAAGGTGTCATGTGGATGTAGTATGCTTGGATATTCAAAAAGCGTTTGATCAAATTGACGTCCATTATTCGCATAATGTATTATACACTTGTTCAAACACACATCAATTATGGAAGTATTTCTTGGGGTGGGTGGGAACAAAAATCTCGAAAAATTTACAGAAATGGCTTATAAAAATTATACTCGGCAAAAAACGTGAATATTCTAGTAATTATCTTTATAGGGAATCAGAGTTTCTTTATATACGCCAAACTTTTTTACTCACACTCTTAGTATACCAAAGAAAATATATTTCATTAACTCTTTAGGCAAGCACGGTGCATAGAACAAACCATCATATACCACCACGTTTGGTGGCGGTGGTAAATAAAGTGTACCACCTTCACAACAGACCTGTTGCTCTGGTTACAGTGATTCATTTTTAGAACCACTATAGTTTTGCCATCTTTTGCACGGTAGACGCAACTCACAACAGTTGGTTACAGATTTGGTCGCGTGTTGCAGCCACTAACCTCAAAACTTTGTACGTTCCACTGATGTGCTTTGTTTAGTGGTCTTATTGTATGAAAAAATTTTTGCAATAATTGAATAGCTAATGTTTGAAGTGAATGCCATTAGCATCAAAACTGAAAATATTACATTACAAGTAAACATACACAAGTTATTGTTGTGGTACTTTTCGTGTACCATAACGTCGGTTAAAACGTTTATGGTGTCCTTTTTCCAGTAACGTGGGGATGCTCAGAAAGGATGAATTACCTTTCAATTTAGTTGAAATTACTTCAGAAGAATTATATGAGATTGAAGGACCTGATACTATTGTGGATGAAGACGTAGAACCTATACCGTCTGATTGCGAATCTGAGATTGACGCCTTCGATGACGAAGACATGGCAGATAATGTCCCCGTTGCAATTGACAATGATGGATGTTTCGAAAGTGATGTGTTCGAATCTGATTTACCTCTATCTACGATAAGGGAGATAATTGTCAATACTAACCCTGTTAATATTCCCGCCCCAAATGTTGCTGTATCTTATACACCACCAACTTGGCCAAATACTTGTAAACTAACTCCACCTCCAGATTTTAGAAGTTCTTCTGATGTTGCCGATTTTGTACAAAATAATTCAAAAAATGTAGCACCGTTCCATAGTATATACCCAATAATTCCAAATGATAATTCACCAAAGACAATGAAATTGTTTTTACTGGATGGCTTGGTGGTACCTTATTTGTACCATCACATAAGTCAAAAACAATCAGTGCAATTTTGTAAAAAAAATACCTTTATGTTTGTTACGCGTACCTTATTATTCAACATGAATTTTATAAAAATGTATGTGAAATTTTCTGCCCCTCAAAGAGTTAAAAACCAACACGAGTTTATCAAAAGCAAAATTTTTCCCCAAAAATCAGTAATGTTGTATAGGATGAATTATTGAACAATGTATTTTATTTTTTGGCATGTTTCTTTTTAGAGATTGTAGATCTTTGAATGATTTATTTTCCAACTGACGCAGGTAATAACTGGTAATAACAACGAGACATTGAATATATTTTTTTCCACAAGACATTGACACTGACAATACAAGACTCAATGTCAATTTTTACTCTATATCGATATCTATGGTTTTCACTTGTTGTACTTTTTGCGGAAACGATTATTTCATTGTATCCAATAGTTGTTTCTTGAGTTCATGCTGATATCATCAGGTCAAGAAAAATATGTACTTTTCATATGTTTCATAATGAAGTGAAAGTTTTCACCGACTGGAAAAATAATTCGTCTCAGTATTCTCAATTCGTTTCGTTGGGCTGTCACATTGATTTACAGTTCTTCAAAGAATTTTTTGCAAGCTAAAGATAACTGAGGTTTCAACTTTCAATAAGCGAATCCTAGCAGTAACTGAAATTCCATCTGATGTTGAAGTATTAATAATTTTCAGTATACAGTTACTTTCTGAAAAAATAAATAAATGTCAATATTGGGTATGAGAATTGATACATTCACTTTTCCCCTGCGCCTCTGTTTTAGAAAGAACCTTGAGCTGTTCAGCTCGACTCCATTCCTCTTGAAAAAGTTGGAGTTATTTTTACTGAATCTTGATTCCTGTCAGCGTTCTCTTTCATTTGAATATTTATTCAGTACCGAGTTTGAATATCGGAGCCTTCTACTTTGTTATATACCTTTCTATGTATATCAAACAATAACAAATGTGATTGCGTACCACATTCGTAATGTTTCATTCGAAGTGTTACCTAATAACAATCAAGGTTATGTATAGTTTTGGTGTCAGAGTAGTGCAAGTAGTTAATATACATTTCTAAATATGCATGACTTGTTACTTACATTCTCTTTTATACTTCATGGGTAGCACCTTTTACCGCACGTTGTAGACGAATTGAAATCACGGAATCTCTAATGAATCGAAGAAATGATAGTTTTATCGTGAACCTTTGAGGAGGGAATGATTCGCGAATCTTGAAATATTCTGAAAAATATGTGTAGGACAACTATAACAAAACATGCTCAATGTATAGCAAAGATATGGTTTTTTTTTTATTTTTATTTAGAAAAACGTTATTATGTTCTCTATCTGTTTGCTTTCTTAAAATATATCTCCTCATTTTCCTTTTATATCGGTGAGATCAAATGAATGAAGAGTTCACCCAAAAAAATTAAAAGATATTCATTCCGAAGGGGATATGGTAGTTTTTCGCAAAAATGTCATATTAAATTTTGCGAAATCATTATTTCTCACTACAATAGAGTAGTTGAGAATATGAAAAGGAACAAAATATTGACATATTTTGAAAAAAAATTGTTTGGCTTTGTTTTTCTCCATCACTGAACAAAAAAATGTTGGAAACCTCCAAAGAAAGGAAGAAAGAAAACAACTGAAAGAAAAACTCTTCAAGAAAATATATGTAGAGCATACACAAAAGTTACTTTCCGATATAAATTGAATGAATAAACAACAACTTCATTCTGATTGATATGCTTCGAAGTTTCAGTAGGAATGGAAAGGAATTGAAAAATAATATTTTTTTGTAATTCAATGTTTATGTTGAAGTAGTTATTCCGAACGGATTTTTCTCAGTCTGCATCAGTAAGAAATTTCTGTGTACGCTCTACATTCCTTTATAAAGATTTTTTATTTCAATTACTATCTTTTTTATTTCCTTCGGTAGTTTCCCTGTATGTTATATATGTTTTTTGTAATGTGAATCATAGTCTGTTCAGTTTGACCAAAGGG
>WOGP01007230.1:0-11892 GCA_015342065.1 Leptinotarsa undecemlineata
AGATTATTATGTTTTCTCCAGAAATTCCTTTCCTGGTTATCTCTTTTGTGGCGATTGAGATACCAGCCAATTCTGTTTGAACCACGCTGGTGTTTTTTCCCATTCCCCACTTAATCTTTAGGCTTAGTGATCTGGAGTACACTCCACATCCTGAGCCCTCTTTGGTTTTTGAGCCATCTGTATATACGCATATTGCATTTACTGCATCTGACTCTGTATTGTGTTTTATTTGTATTTTGTAGGGTTTGTTAAACACAAACCTGGGTTCAATTGCATCAGGGCTTGCCTGTAGTAGAGGTAGCGCAGTAAGCGCTTCTCTCCACAGGCTCAGCCTTGGTTGACCCATTCCTACTTCGGGGTTAACACCAGCCGTGCGTAATCGTAACATGGTCATTAACGCAACCTCCTTAACATACAGGTCCAGAGGGGTCAGACCAGTGATTACTTCCATTGCCGCAGTTGGTGTTGTTCTCATTGCACCTGTAATGTTTAAACAGGCCAATCGCTGTATTTGGTATAGTTTTTGGATGACCGTTGCTTGTAGAACTTTTGGTCCCCATGCGATGGCTCCGTATGTTAACATGGGTCTTATTATTGCGGTGTAGATCCAGGTGACCACACGGGGCGAAAAACCCCATGTGCGTCCCACTGTTCTACGACACTGCTCATAAGCCACATATGCTCTTTTTGCTCGATTCTGTAAGTGAGAGTTCCATGTTAGCTTTCTGTCGAGGGTAATACCAAGGTAATACTTCAGAAAAGTTTGCCGAAGCGGTTTTAATTATTTGTGATGAGAAGCCCAATTTGTAGTCAAAATTAATGCCAGAATCTTTTGTTACATCACACTAACCCAAAATAATGTAATCTATATAAGCAGAAGTAGTGCAATGACATTTCTGTATATTCGGGGTGATTTATTCGTTTCACACCAAGGAGCTAAACATTTAATACCCTTTTGAAGTAATCCACAGGTCCCCTGAGATTCGTTGACATAATTTCAAGTCATCAGCCAATAAAACAATACTGCTTGTTATATTTTCACCTATGACATTCGCAAATGATGAAAAGAGAAGAGGGGCTTAATTGCTTTCCTGAGGAGCCCCGCTGGTTGTAATAAAAGTTTTGGAAAGTTTAGAATAAAGCCTAACCTCCTCTATATCTAGACGAGCTCATTTATAGGAAACTGCAACGTATATTCCTCTCAGTTGGAAATAAAGTGCAGCTCCAACAGCTGTTCGTCTTGGTGAGCAAAAATTAAGGTCGAAGGCATTTGAGAGTACATCTGACAGAGAACAGTACAAAATTATATAATAGGCTCCACCTGGTTAAATGCAATAATCAGAGTTCAAAGTTCGCCCTGCCAGGCGAATTTCCGCCTTCCTTCTGAACAACAACAGCTCAAGGGATCCTCAGCAGGAACAAATTGCAAATGACTGAGTATCAATAGTTCCAATCCACGGAGAGCCTATACAAAGGTGTTACCATCCCTACAACCTACGGGAATGATTAACAGGAAAAAACAAAATCCTTGCTACTTACCCCACTGGAGGAGGTTCGAAACTTCAAAAAAGTCAACGAGAGATCCTTTATTCTTTACAATACGGAAGTAGATATTCCACAACTTCAACTTCACTTACGAAATAAAAAAAGGGAGCAGGTAGTACACAAAAAACTACCAAGAGACGTTTTAATCATCCTATATGATTCAACTGTAAGAGGAATATCTTATGGAGGAGTTTTCAAATTGACAAATGGACTCAGAACGCCATTTATGGAAGGCTCGTGATTTTTCCAAGACACATTCGCATCCAATCTTCATGAACTCGCCTTAAACTCTGACCTAGTGGTCATCTACGTACTAATCGTATTTGCGCAGATAGCGGCGGGACGAATATCAGGGTGCCATCTCTGGGACATAGAGTTGGCATATGAACTTTTGAAATTTGAATATTAATAGATTCGACTCAATAAAGAATATGATCACAGGCGTAATCACCAGCGATGACCAGGATAAAGAAAAGAGGAATTGACATCTATAGACAAGAGAAGCCATTTCAAATCGAAATATACTGAGGTATCAACAGCTGATTTTGTTTAACTAATTCGATTTCTTTCAATCACTGATTGACACCAATATCTTCGAATTGTTATCATAGATAAAAACCAAAATTCTGACTGTATTTATAACTGAAATATTTTTCGTGAATAAAAATTAAACTAATGATTTTGATTCATTATTTATAAAAAAAAGATTTATTGGAAATCACGTTAAATAGGCCATTAACATTGCATTAAAAATTTTTATCGTTACTCTGGACTGTCTTCGAACATTTCTGAGCGGTATCTATTCCTGATACCTTTTAGGCTTCATAGAGATACCTATAACTTATCTCAAGTAATCTTAAAATGTTAAAATAGTAGCATTTTCGAATACTACAAAACATGGACTTTTCGTCAAAACCCTCGTCTCGTACACTCGCAATCGTTCTCCTATTAAACCAATTACGCTAGACAATAAACTCGATTGACCAATCCCATAACTCTTTGCCTTGCGGGAACGGGGCACCCCGGGGGCAACTCAACCCCCTACCGGTTTCTCCGGAAAGTCACGGATTCGGTAAAGCCTGAAAAGCCCCGCCGTAGGGTAAGACGTCCCGGTGGGAAATTGTGGTGCGGTTAGTTTTGTGAATTCGCTTATTTAATGGCCGATGTGGAAACCATTGGATAGGGATCGGCCTTTCTTGGTCGCGACTAATGAATGAGAATCATTCACTCAGTTTTTGATGGATGTCAAGGTGGAAATTTCACTGATTACACCGGTCTACAGAATTTTTGCGCATAGGTTACACATACGTTACTTCCATTGCTTATATACCTAGAAACAAAAATGAGAACAGAAAAGAGTTCTCAATTTGCTTTCATGTGTGAAAAATTAAAAATTCAAATCAAGTAAAATACATGAAAATAGCACACAGATATGATTTACTAAAACAGACCAAACATAGATTTATGATTCATTCTTACAATAGAAATTTTGAAATAGAGTCCAAATGTTAAAAAATTAACAGTTTTACTTTTCCTGTCATGTTGAGTAGAAATTTCTCCTAATTACCCCCAAATATAGTCTCCATCATGCTTTCAGTATACTGGCCATATTATCTTAAAATTTATCCAAATGTGAATGTAACATGTGTATCTTTAGAGACACTCTACATGGAACGGAAAAATTTATAATCATGTCAGTGATCAGCTCGTCATAATTTTCAGCTCTATGGTTTCCAACAATACCATGAACTACTGCCTCAAAACTGTTCCAGGCTCTTTTCTCTTCTTCGTAACAGGAGTATTTAGTATATACACTTTGCGTTTCAGTAAAAAAAACACATCATCTTGAAGTCTCCAATAACTTCCCACTCATAATCCGTATATTTCATGGCAATTAATAGCGTTTTAATACCGTCATAATGTTCTTTGAGATATACGGAGTGTGCCAGTGGAATAGATGGAAATTTGTTCCGATTGTGTAGTAGAATTGCTTTTAGGCTTTTTGTTGAACTGTCAATAAAAAGGCGTCATTCAGTTGTATGACATGAAATACCAATTTCTGTGGATGAACCCTTCACGTCATGACAAAAACAGAGTCCATCTTCCTTACGGAAGAAACAAGAAAATTCTGCATGGCATTTTCGAACATCAGAATGAAGTAAATTCCATTGTTTCAACCGTGATGCTAATAATTCTGCTTTACTTTTAGGTAGATTTAGGTCTCTTATCAAATCATTGAGATCTTCAGAGTTGATGAGGTGTGGTATGTTTGGTTCAGATCCAAAAAAAAAATCGGAATGTTTGGATATAGATTAACACTGTGATTGATGGCTGTTGTGAAAGTGTAGTTGATTTTCTAACACAGGCGGAGCAGGTAGAGGATTTTTTTCTATATGTGTTATTGGAGCGGATGTCGATGGTAGATCAGGATAATATGTTTTCTTTGAATTTCTACCTTTGAGTGGATTTACAATACAAAAATAACAGTGGGTTCACTCCAAATTCTCGGCACTGCAAACTTCATTGCTCTTTTTTCACCTCTGTACCAACCTACAGTAAAACGTAACATATATTGTAAGTTATATGGTAAATAACCCAATTATTGTTATTGAAAAATGATAATTAACGCAATAAAAAAGAATAAATAAACTCACCGTCCAGAATGTATCTGAAAGAGTTACATGATACATGTGGAGCACATTTTTGGCTTGATTTTTCACTGGTAGATAGAAGTGATGTTGATATGCCTCGCAAATTTTCAAGTTTGTACTTGAATCAAACTTTTTCTCTCTTGCTTCAATAAATTTGCCACAAATATAATAAAAGGAGTCAGCGTCTCGTTTATAATTTTCCGAAGCCATTTTCTTCAGCTTGATACGATGAAAAAAAATAAAACAGGTTGTTCCGCTGTAATATGCAAACACATACTGTTGTCCGCAACGAGCAGCGCAAGAAATAATGCCTCCCGCCCTCTTACTTTTTTTTTGACAGCGATAGCGTGCCAAGACCGATATTTAACTGGGCGCGAAAATAAAAAATGATGAGAGTTAGTACAAAATTAGTTTTGTTATGAAGAGATATTTTAGGTTAGATATTGAGAAATTCAGTATCCATTTTGGAAGTCATAGAACATGGCTAACTCTCTCTGAAAACCAATCAGAACAGACTCATCATTACCGTTTCAATTTCTATTGAACTGACTAGAATTTTTTTTCTCCTGCGATGAACCTATTCAACGCTTTGAGACAAGCTGAATGAATTTCAATTTGCTCTGGGAGTTGCTACTGTGGTAGTTGGGAAGGTCAGTCCAATGACTCCACTGGTGATTTATTTCGAAACATATTGAAAAAATAGGATGCTTTCCGTTGTCTCTTTTCTACTTGCTGATAGCCGCATCTTCCTCCGCTCCCCTTCAAGTATGCTTGAACCCTGCTTGAAGAAATGAAGTGTTTTTCTCGATTACGAAAGGATCCATCCCCCTCTTCCCTAAATTATAAAGTTTGAATCACATTCAAGAAAGAAAACAAAAAATTAGCAATGAATCTAGAATCCGGCATTTCCTTATACCGGTACAACAATATCAGAGCGGTCTCCAAACAAAAGCTTTTTGTTTAACGAATCGTAAGTCCTGAACAAACTCCGTTCCGGGATTTGAAAGAAACAATAGCACCTCACTCGTTACGAAATGGGAATCGTATACACAAACGCCGACCCAAGGACCAATCCAATGGGGTGAACAAAACAAGGCGATTTAGGAATTTATGTTCATGACGGTGTTTTGGAGTGGTTTTTTCTTGTTCTTTCGATATTCACGATGAGTCTACTTCGATGAGGGGATTTTGAGAGAAACATTTTCTTCGAGTGACAGGAAGTGATTGAATATTGATGATTGGCAAATGGGAAATATTTCGAATCAAACAAACATTCTTACAGTGAGGACGTAAAGAATATCCGCGTACAGATCTTCGAATGGGGCTAAATAAAAAAATTAACGTTAGAACATAATATCCGTGCTTTGTGGTGAAGAAAATCAAGTATTTTTTTGAGAGGTCGCTGTTGAGAACTGTTATTGAATGGAAAGAATGGTCTCATGATTCCAGCGACATAATTATGCCAAGACATTTTGGTGTCCATTTCAAACCCCAACAAAAAAATTATCGAATCACAAAGTGAAACTGTCTGACCTAACATTATTATATCCTGTTCGGAGACATTTATCATCTTGGAGATTATATCGAAGCCTGGGTTTTTGTTGCATTGAATTGAACCTTCCACCCCAACTCGAATTCACTTCTAGATCCTCACTAAGATATGGAACATTCTGTTGCCGGTGAAGATGTGTCTTCGTAGCAAAAGTCCTGGAATCCAAATGGAATGACGAGACAAGTGTGCTGTTGTCAGCAAAGCAATATATTGGATTCTCAGGTTTTTTCAATAAGTCGTTGATATAGAATAAAAAGAGGGTAGGAGACGAAGTGGATCCCTGGGGAACACCAGCGTTGATGATTAAAGTGTTCGAGAAAAAATTATCGATGGTGTTGGTAAAAAACTCCAGTGATATTTTTTTTTATAGCTATTGTTGCAATTGAACCATTCGCTTATATCAATGGTGGAATTGTAGATTTTTAAAAGTTCTGATCAGCTGAGCTGTAGCTATCGACCAAAAGGATCTAGGCCTGTTGGGATACACAGAAAGTTAAAAAAATGCTGGAAAATCGATTTTAAACTGTACATACCAAATTCCAACGTGAAATTTGAATTTCTAATAAAAGTTTTTCAATCAATGGTTCTGAAGTGAGAAGCTATAGAAGTAATAGATTCCTCATAATGTAGGAATGAGGATAACAAATGTTATATTCATCAAAAGTTCATTCATTTCATTGGTTTCAACTATTGATTCATTCTTGTAGCTTTTTATTCGAAACCATCAATTGAAAATCAGACTTTGACTTAAAAATTGCTAAACAATTCAAATTTTGGGTTGAAATTCAGTATTAAGGGTCATAATCGATTTCAAATACGAAGCAAAATATCGGGACTCTGCTCTTTTCGCGAGATCGCATTAGGCTGCGTTTGAATCTGTCACTCAGGCTGAGAATTGGGAAAAGAATGGTTCATATAGGCCTACGACTGTACCAAAAAGCGAATTTCTGCTTTCAAAAATGACTAAAATACAGAGGTGTATCAAGTTTGTCACACTGTATGAAAATTATTCTAGTTTTTGCTAATAATTGTTCAAACTGTCACGTATAGGAGAGAGGAAATAACTTTCGTCTAATTTCCACTGATATATTTATTTGTTACGATTGGTTTCCGTTTTCCAAACCATCCCCAAGTAAATTCATACAGTTTGACAAATGAATTCTCAAATACATACTGATATAGTCGATGTCATTCAGGTAAGTAGGTTAGTCAAATCTGTGGTTGTTATAACAAAAATTGTACCCGAATCATCAATAACCTATCTGAGATACCAAAACAATAAATGAAAACACTTTTTTTGGAACACCCCAAATACCAATTATCCTAAGCTAGTTGTCAAAATTCACAAATCCAAAAGGGATGGGCTGCATAGATCTAGTTGTTCATATAGGATTTTGAAATTCATTTTCCTTCCTATACTGCACGTATGGAGATAGTTCATGTTTTCTTCATTCATTGTGTGGTTCGTTAGTTGTAGATATGAGCCCGATTTTTTCACTTATTCTTTTTGGGTTTCCCGTCCAGTAACATGCTCTGGAATGATTTCGTGGGTTACACAATCAGACAGTACATTCATGTAATGAATAGGGTAGTACCTGATGAATTGTTCAGGCAAACCCAAATGGGTTACAAACTGGTATGTGGTGTATTTCTCATTATCTCAGGCTGATTTGTATATGGTTGTGGGACATATATTCAAACGGGTGGAAGTGATGTCTTACAATGGCCCGCTGGAGCACCCGATATAAGGTCTTCATGTTTTTGAGGGGATTCGTAAAAACTAAAACGTACGTTACATAACTGAAGTTTATTCCAGGGCTAATGAAATGTTACAAATGAAATTTCCACCAAAATATTTCATAATGTCAAAAACACATTTATAAACAGATTTCACTATTTCAACATTCGTTGAGAGAAATAGGGGTGAGTTTCGAATAAAACTTCAATTGATAGTATAATATTCATCGTTTGTATGTAGAATCTCAAAACTAATCTGGAACCGTTGATAGGCTGGTCAGATTTTCAGTTTGAATAGATAACTGGATATTTCTGAAAATTTCCACCTTTTACAGTTTGTTAAATTGTAAATTCTGATACAAAATAAATATGTATCATATTAAGACTCCTCATGAAATGAAAAATTGCATTAGGTTTCATACACGCACAACGCCAAAAAAAACAGGAAATTGAAATCAAATAGACATAGATTTCTATTTGAATTAGTTGAAAAAGTGTATTGAAAAAATTAACTAAATGTAGAACCATTCGTTCTGATGGAGATATTGAAAATGGTATTTTAGGCAATTCTCTCATATTTTTGAATCTCAAAGGATTCAATTCCAATAAAAAACAAAATAAATAATATTTTAGTATTTTCTGTCTATGTAACATTCGTAATTCATAACCTACCAACCAATCTAAGGAAACAACTGTCAGCTATTATGATGAAACATAGGTAGCAGTGAAAACTTCCATATTCCAAACGGTTAACCTTCCAAAATTGAAGAAAATTTTATATGCAAGGCACATTTTCAATTTGTCGCCAAGAAAATCTCATGCAATAATTTGGCAAAAGAACTTGTGATTCACTTTTAATAACACCAGGTGTTTCATGTGAGGGGTTATGAAATAATCAAATGAATAATTGCCATTGTTCACAGTTCGAACTCTTGAAGAAATTCAATTGAAATTTTCTTTTTCGTTGAGTAGTGTGTGTCTCAATAGTTTTTTCTCAAATATGCGGGAAAGCTGCCGTGTTAGGAATCACACGTTAAAAGGTAAGACCTCGTTAGTCCTTAGCTCGCACAAGTTTCTCAACTTCTGAGAGCTGTCGTTCGTATGGGGGCCACAGCCGATTAACGAAAAAACATAACAGACAGATGCTAGTGAACGAATTCTCTATATGGAATTCAAACAAGTATATTCTTCAATCTGGATATTTTCTCAAAGCTGAAATTGATCTACAATAGTGTTGCAACTTACACAGTTTATCGTCTACATGTCAATATGGAAAAGCAAGAAAATTATGTCCATATCAATTTTGTTTCATCATTTCATGTAAGTGTCCATGTTATTCACTTATTCTATTAGATTTTCATCTCATGTTTGTGAGTACATATCTATATACAAAATTTACATTCGATCACCAAATTATATTTCACAGAAAATTTTAACAAATAAAATGAATATTATTGAAAAACTGAGTCAGGTCAAAAAAGACTGCAAGACAAATATCTCCAGAAAATATGAATGACACAGTCACTAGTATTTTGTGATATATTTCGAGGATATGAATGAGTTGAATTTTATATATACCTTTGATTATTATTGAATATTATTTACTTTTACTTCTCCCTATCCATATAATTTCATTGATTTTAGTGAATATTGAAAAGCGATTCAATTAAAAAGAAACATTCCTGACTATTTTGTGACTTCAAGATCTCAAAACAAACATGGAACATTTCTTTGAAGGTGGTTGACATGGTTACGTGGTGTATTTCATCAGTTCGGACTCCCATTGTCAAATATGATATAAATTGATTTGAAATCCCTGAAAAAGAAAAATAATTAAAAAATTAACCGAAAATAACAATTTCACCAAAACAAAAGACTAAAATTACAAAGAAATAACATACAAGCAACAAACGAAAAAATAAAAAATTGAAATATTGGTAAAAGTTAGAAATAAAAAAAAATAAAAAAAAATTATTAACAAAAAATGAAAAATTGAAATCGAAAGATTCTAAATGAAGTTACGTCACGACGTTTCGATTGTTAGTATCCACAATCGTCTTCGGGTTATCACCCGAAGAAGTTTGGAATCTTTTAATTTAAATTTTTTATGTTTTATTTTTTGTTAATAACATTTTTTAACTTTTTTAATTCTCGGCTTTTATTATTATTTAAATTTTTTTTAATGTTTTGGTTGTTGCTTGTATGTTATTTCCTTGTAATGTTAGTCTTTTGTTTCAATAAAATTGTTATTTTCGGTTAATCCTTTTAATTTTTTTTTTCTTCAGAGATTTGAAATGAATTTATATTATATTAAACAATGGAAGTCCAAACTGATAAAATAAACATTTCACAGATTTTTATAGCGCTATTTTTGTAATATTTTTGATACCAATGCGTGCAATATGGATGTGATCAATCAGAATTAGTTTTAAAATACCACTTGTATGATTTTTAGTCATTTTCTGTGACGGCTGAATCACCAATTGACTGAAGTTTTGATTTTTCTTGTAGCAAAATACTTTTGGAGGTATATACTCACAAAATATGTAAGATTTCACCTCGTTTTTCATTTTCGGAACTTAAATTTCATTCATTTCAAGTATTGATTTCGAGTTTTATTTCAAAAATTACAGGATGAATTTTATATAACTTCAATGATAACTAAATAATTCTATGATCACCTTGATGAATCAAATCAAAATGTTTTTTTTTCGAATAACCAGCTGTAGGAGTTATACGTCTTCAGGAGCAAATACAATGATTCTGTCAGTATCTGGTTACCTAAAGTAGGGTTCACTATTGTAGAATTTGAATAATTAATTCCCAATATTTTTTCCCAAATCAATCAAATATTGAACTGCTTTGAAGTTGGGGGTTGAATTCCATCAAATACCATTCCAATCTATTCTGTCCCAACTGGTCGCAGAAACAGAGAAACAATAGTCAGTATGTCAATAGGAGATAGCAAATGGGATAACTTTTCCGAGTTCCAGTGATGTTCACACAACAGATTTCTGTGTAGTTACCAAATTGTTGCACGATATTAATCAAAAAAGGATTATTATTACATAAGTGACAGTGCTGTGAAAATGAAAATAAATGTTCGACAGTGGCATGAAAATAACAAAAGAGCTTTATATATTTGAGCTTGGAATTTTGTGACGAGGCTAAATTCTGTGTGGAATGTAGTTCAGCTCCACTGCTTGTTAGCGTATGAAATATGAAGAGTTAAACTATTGTTTGTTAATGAAAATCAGTTTTATCTCAAAACAGCTGTTGACGTTTCAGTATTCCTCTCTATGCATATGAATCTGTACAGTTCAACTATTTTTATTACGAACTAATTAAACTAATTCACAATTCTTTTTCAAAATTGATGTGAATGGTTGAAAAATTAATTCAGAATGGTATCTTTTCACTCATACCAAACTGGCTGAATACACATAAGAAATATGAGAATGCTCATCTAGGAAATCGACTAGGGGATTCGAATATGATACAATATGTTAGGTTAGGTTGCGAATTATCAAATATATTTTGCCATTTTTCAATATAAATGAACATGATTATGTTCTGGGTGATTACCCAGATACAAATTCAGAATAAAAGCCATTGCAAATTCGATTATAATAATACACTGGAAAATAGCTGGTATTTTTTCTGATTACTGAGAAAACAATTTTCAGAATAATGCTGTGATTTATCGCATTCAAATATACCATATACTGATTTAGAAATTTAGGCTTTGATGATTGGCGTCAACTTTTCAGGTTTCCAGATTTTGCAACTACGGCAGTCTTCTCCAGTAGCGTGACAGAAATCCTCTTCTTGACGTTTCAACCGGAAGTTTCAGTTGCAGTTGCAGTTGGAATGTTTGAAAATTGTAACAGAAAAAGACCACGACAGAATCCAGAAACAAACCTAAACCATATGTACTATTTCCATTCGATGGTCAGCATTAAATTGGCCGACATTTCATCACTTTCACAATGGAGAAGGAAATCCACAACGAATTGCCATTCTTAGACGTTTTGGTGAAGAGGACCGACACTGAATGGGAAAAATATGTATACCGGAAACCCACTCACACGGGACAGTCTCTGAATTATGAATGCAACCACCAACAATCAACTGAAATAGGAATCATCAAGACTCTATTAGACCGTGCTTTCGGGCTCTGTAATACGAAGGAAGGTCTCAAGAAGGAAGTGAACATCATTAAAGATGATTTTCAACGGAATGGCTACTCTAAAGCGATGGTAGAAAAGACTTTGGCTAAAAGACAGCAGGAGCCTCGCAAGGAAGAGAACCCGTCACAACCAGTGCTTGCACTCCCCTATATCAGAAGATTATCGGACAGGATAAGAAGAATTGGTTCCAAGTACAACATTAGAACCTGCTTCAGAT
>WOGP01007231.1:0-11891 GCA_015342065.1 Leptinotarsa undecemlineata
GGATTTTTGAAAGTGCATTGAAGTAGAATACTTACTACTGAACATGTATTTTGGATAAAAAAAATCAAATAGGGAATAAGAAGTATGTGCCAGTACCATATAAATAGTTCCCCTTAATCGTCGAACTGAATTCACTAAAGCATTATTTGCGGTAGAGCAAATGTATTTCAGTGCCACTTACAATGCTGCAAAAATCTAACATATCAGGACAAACGGATAATGGCATTCATTCTAAAAGGATTTATTTTGATTAGTATCCGTTACGGTGAATAATTATCAGCAAATTAGAACAATGGTCGTCTTGGCCAATTAATCTCGCAGAATAATCCGCCTTCGAAGCGGTGTGATGTTATCATTCGGGCTGACGCGGCATTTGCTTTGTATGCAGCCTCCAATAACGCACCGAACAATTATAGGAAACGAAAAAGCAAAAAGCGTAAAGAATGGATACCCATCCCGAGCATTTGGTATTCATCGAGTTGTGCTATTCTCAATGTTACAAAGTGACATCGCCATTAAAATAAACAAGCTTTCTATAAAAGGGAGCTTTGGCTCGGATGACGAGCGAGATCGTTCATTACCATATTTATCGACATCGAGATGTCGGAAAGTTGTGTAAAAAGTTTCTGTGCCGTGATCCAGCCAATCTAGTAAATTCCCGTTAATGTACATCGAAAATCCCCGACTGCGGAACTTTTCGATGGCTCAATCTACAGTTTGAAGTCCTTATAATATGTTTTGGGAAGTTTCAAAACGTGCAAGTACAGCTAATATGTTCAGCCATGTGGTGTGTGATGCTCATCTCGAAAAAAAGGGCAAAACTTTTGCTGCCACTTTCATTTTGATCTCTCATATTTCTGAGATGTGTTCTCTCGAAGCCACGACGGTGAATACCGAGAGTCGCTGGTTCTTGATTACCGACCGGGGACCACCACATGTCGCAGAAAACTTCCCAGATAAAGTCGAAACACAATCACGAAACCAATAAAGAACTTTTGTATTTGATAAATCAATCCTGGAATCCTGTTAGGAGGACACAATGGCGACAGTTGCGTCCAGATTTCGTTAACTGCTCTCAGCCATCCACCGTGTCCTCCTTGAGATTCAATTCAGTCAGAATTTACACAAAACATCGTTTGTTTTTCCTCGGTTTATCTGTCGTATACATTATCCTGGCTGGTCCGCTCTGATTGTGTTCCGTGGTCAGCAGTTTATTTAATTACAAAATGGAGACCTGCAGTTTGTCGTTTCACTCCAGAGAAATAAAGAGAGAAATATTACTTCGCTTCCAATTTTCCTCGTCGAAACATTACATCTGATAAATGATATCGATCTGATTTATCTTATTGCTGAGGGATTTACTAACTGCGAGAGGGGTTCAACTCTGCCTCTATAACAGTCGATTCCCAGAAGGATTACAACGAAAAATTATTTATTGTTCATTGAATGAACTGAATGACTTGATGGTTCTTACTAGAATCCAATTTAATTTTTTATTCTTGGATGACATATTTCCTCTACCGTTTGTTACTGGACGGAAAGTCAATGTATGGGGGTTAAAACTAACCCATTTGAATATTTTCCAACTTGAAATGCAAGTAAAGAGCAAGAAACGTGGTCTTCACATTGATTCAGTAGTAAATATCTTCATTGTGTAAGATTTTTCTATAATATTTCACGGGATTAAATAAAACTTCAAGAACTTTTTTGTTAAGTACCATGAAAAACCTAGTAAACGGCCAAGAGAACAAACAACATATTCCAGAAATACAAGTAAACACACATTAATAATTCATGAAAAAATCAGTAGTAAACTTGTACAGTGAAATTTCGATATTTCCAAAACGCACGTGTAGATTTTAGATTTCCTTCTAGACTAATGAGCACTTTATATAGGTTTCTCCTAAAGCTATGTTGGTGAGAATTAATATGAGCATTAACAAAACATTTAATACAGTTTTGAAAATAACATTTGAAATTAAATAACGACAGTTTTAACAATTTTGAAATCAACATATTCAACGTAAGCATGCTTTTCATCAGTTTCTAGTACACGAGAGAAAAATCTTCCTCAATTGACAGTAAGTGTGCATATACAAGTTAATTCTTTTAACATGTGATTTGACTAAATTATAACTTTTCAAGTTGTATTTTTGTGGTAATAAGGTATTTAAATTTGAAAAAAACCATAAGTCAAACAAAATGTAGACGAAGCTGAATCGTATTGACTAGGTATGATATGATGTATTTAATGATAACACAGCCCAACAAAACAACAAATCTATGCATTTTTGTATGCTGGAACCGTATTTCATAGCAGTTTTTTTATCACCCACCATATATTCGCAATATGATATCGATTTATCATTTAAAAAAAAGGAAAATTTGATATATATGAATTTAGCAAATCATAGTTTAATAATTGGTTTCCTATATATTGAAGAAGAAAGTGATACAAATTATGAAATTATGAAACAACAAAAATTAATTGTCGCTCCGGGGCGACTTTATTGATTTCAGTGGAGCATTTGCTTTTTTCAGCTGCAAGAAAACCCGGAAAACCTGCAGAACATAATCATTTGAAGATTTTGATCTGCCAATATCCTCTCTTTCATAAAACAAAGTGTACGGCGTCTCCACAACCCAAGCATAACATACTTTGTGAGGAACCCAACACTTGTCTTGATTTATAATTTCTATACCAAAATATGCAGAGTAAACTTTTTCACAAAGTCCGTAATGTTCCTTTGATGTTTTTCAATTACAAAATTACCACAAATATAGTAAAAAGCGTTATGAGAATTTTTACAATCGCGTTCAACCATATTAATTTTTCAATTGAAACCACACAGCAATTTGAGTTTATATTTACATCTATTTAGATTATACTTAGTAAAAAAAAATAAACGGCGGTAAAATTTATTACAATTACCAACCTTAGAACATTTTATTTCATTGTCAACCCCATGACATCATAATAAAGTTACCAACTTCAAAATATTTAAGAAGTTAAAAATGTATGATGGGCGACACAACCTTTTTTCATTTTCTTCATGATCAGGACAATAAATTCTCAAAAACAAAACTCATCATACCTACTGAATTGTGTTCTCGTAAATCTAAGAGCTAGAAAACTGCTACCACTACGAATAGGTACACTTGAACAGTTAATAACTAGAGTTCATTTCAATTATGTTACCTTCTCATAGAGAAGTGCAAAGAACGCCTGCCAAAGGAAAGTTCGTTGCGGCAAATAGCTCAGATTATAAATTTCAAACACGTATCAAATTGGCCAATGATTCGATGCAGAAATTGAAGGACAAGCCGTGAATTCAAAACGAACTTTTTGAATGCACTTTCTTGAACTGCACGATTCTCGAGTAAATGGACTTATTGCATCAGCAGCATTTCTTCAGATGTGTCTGGAACGGAACCCCATTTAGTTTTGTTATTGTTACCGAGAAAAATGTCGAGTAGAACAGTCGTAGGTACGGTAAGAATCGATGAAGAAATATAAAGTTCATATTTACTTAAGGGTTTGATTATTGGTTGAAAAGTACAAAAAAAAAATCTTGAGCTTATTGAAACATTCTTGAATGCTTTTTATTTCACTTGATTCATACTTTTTATGATTTTTAAATGAAATACAATCATTTCCATATATACCTGAAGCAATTAGTGACTAGTAGATTCAATCATTTTGTTTTCAGACAAGATGTTCAATTATAAAATCTAATGACATTTACCAACGATGATTCATCAGATTGATGTAATCATGTTTGCCATCGCAACCTTTTCGAAGAGAATGGTTTTGAAATCTGAAGAAACATTTGAAATGCCATCTTCATCGGAGTTAGTATAACGATTACAGTGATGCTTGTCATTATTCAACAGTGTATATAGATGTATCTTTCCTCAAACATGTTCTACTGCATTATCAAATTAATATACGGTGCATGTTAAGTACATTATGTCGATAACAAGGCTGAAATTGCTACAATGGCTGCCTAATCAACGTTGTAAGCCTATAGCATGAGATATTACGGAATGGGTAAGTATCCTGGATCCATTACCTAGCCAATAATATTCAAAGTATACCACTGCCAGGCAACATTGGCGTAGACTAAATGGTATATTGCAATTTCGCAAAATTGTCGATAATTCAGAAGTGACTCAGTTTTTTTGATACTGCTGGAAATTTCGTATCACGAAGATCTTTGAAAAAATTGTTATAATTAATAATCGACAAATCTTCAAATAGTCATTCTGCTTCAATAATTGGCCTGCATAGAACGCTGATGTAATAACCAGCAAATATTTAACAATTTGAATCATTTCAATGATTTGATTCTTCAATGTTGGTTTAAGTTGAAAATATCAACCGTTTGGAAAGTATAAAGGCGTGAGAAACATATGGAAAATAAAAGTTTACTCTGGATACCAATTTGCAAATAGTAAAAGAAAGATGCTTATCACTGACAGAAATTAGGTTTTAAAGGAGAGAAACCTTACTGATTGAAACTTAACCGAAAGCCGCAGGGTACTGGAATGGACCAGTACTAGACTGAACTTACATTTGATAATTAGGCAATGTCTTGTCAGAAGCAATACGTTGTTTAGTTTATAATCTGTCAGTGGTGATTCTAAAAAGGAGGTTCACAACACAGTGCTGAAAATCGAATTTAGAATAAACTAAAATTTTCCGTAGCAAGACCTACAAAAAAAAAGAACCGATAAAGAGAGAGAGAATGTTAAAGTGGATGAATAAGTGGATGAATAAGCGGGTGAATATCCATCATTCAAAATTTTCTGCAGTGGATATTCATTTCAGTTCCGCATTTGAACGCTTTAATACGACGCGACGGATGCAATCAGCTGATTTTCCGAAAGGTTTGCTTTATGATAGACGAAAAAACAAAGACAGAACATCTTTTTCAAGGTGATGCAGAAAATTGGAATCATTTATCATTTTATTTGTGGAAGGAAACCACAATCCGAAAAAAATTATGGAAGAATGCGATATTCAAGAGACCTAATACATTTGCATTCATTGATTATTCATCATCATTTTTTTTACCCTTTCAGTTGATAATTTGCCAATATTCAACACGCCCATTCAAAAAAGTCCAACTCCAGTCAACTCCATTTCGAAGTATGCCTGTATCCATGTTGGGGCTTGAATTCATATGGAATGGATTAATGTTGTCAGAGAATGACACAACTTCCGCATTTCATGTGTCATGCGATATACACACCGATGTCTGATGACTTCAATTCGAACGTCGGGTAACGGATGCATTAACACTGTAACGCCAATCACCGCTGAATATTTCATTAGGATATTTTGTTCAAAAATATAATAGCCGACGTGCTCTGTACGAATGTATGCGGTGTTTGCCAGATTATACGCGTTTAATACATGCGATCGGAAACAAAAAAATTCGATCAGCTTTTGATTGCTGTAAATCGGATGAAATGTTGATATTCGCGGATGTAATACCTCCCGATTCGCGTTCAGCAGATTTCCCGATAATATTCCATGCGTTATAATGGCTTTAATAACGTTCATTGATATTTATTTCAGCAAAGGCTCTCTCTGTCAAACAATCTGTTGAGGTCGAAATTTTTTCGAATGGTAAAGAAACAATATTCAGGATAAGTACTACGATGTAAAATTATAATTTGAATATAATCTGCATATACTTGAAAAGTTTCCATAGTTGAGAATTATTTTCGTAATATAAATATAAAATATTCGTCAATGTGAAGAAATGATCAAACACATATGAAACAAGATTTCCAATAAAACGTGAGTGTCAATGATAAAATTGTCTTGAAAAAGTAAGCAGTAAGTAAGTAAGTAAGTAGAGATCCGATTTGACATGATACAAAAATTCATCTATTTGAAATGAACCACAAAATAACACATAAGATTTTTTTCTTCTTTTCTTTGAATCTGATGGTTTGGCGAGATGAAAATATTAAACAATTATGTTTTCCTTAAAACCATGATTTCTAATTTATTTAATATTTTCAAGAAATGAAGTGATTTCATTGTCGTGAATTTTCTGATACGAATTCATTACATTCATTTCTCGAATTTATCTAGCCTACTTTGATCAGGGCGAATTTCAGTTTCAACAGTTACAAGGCAAATACAAAATTGGCAATATCGTAAACTTGAGTGTATCAAATTTTTACATATTCAGGACGGATGCATGAAGTGTTGTTCATAGTTTTTTTTTAATTTACGATATTTCTCATCTACCGTTTCAATCCCAATGAAACTAATTATTTTTTCGAAATAAACATTTCAGAAGAGAGGAAATATATTTGAAAGGTACTCGTATACATGTACACTAATACATGTACGCGAGTGTCAAACGTTTTGCCTACTACTGTGGCAGACATCATCATTGGTGTGTGCGTATACTGCGATGACGAAATATACAATTATTGCAAAAAATAGAAAACATGTATTAAAAATTATTAAATGACTGACTGAAACATTGAATAAAAGAACAATTTGAAGCTCTCAGCAAGAGCTGTGCTAACACGTGTGCCAATATAAAATGAAAATGAGCTATTAGGAGGTTACTTTTTCCTATTGAATCAAGTTTTTGTTAAAAATTAATACTTTGATAAAAAACATATCTAATTTGTTCTTTTGGGCGCTGCGATGAAAAACAGACAAAAACACAAATAAAATAAGTAAAAAAAAATTATGTTAAACGATTTTATTGAAAAAACAAAACATAATAATAAACATAATGCACTTAAAGCTAAAAAATAATTCAGAAGGTGGTTTTAGGTAGCAGTCATCACTGATTCTGCTCAGCAATCTACGGTGGTGATCAGATAAAAAAAAATTATAAAATCTTTGGGTGAAGTATTCACATATTTACTCAGGTTACGCGTAGTATTTACACATTTACTCAGGTTACGCTAAGCCCAATGAATCTATTACATTTTTATGTGATCAATACCGTAGATTGCAAAAGAGAGTGCTACTTAGGATATTCCTAATTGTTTTTAGCTATTAGTACATTGCCAACATCATTATGTTTTTTTCAATAAATAAAAAAACTACTTATTTCATTTTCAAGTTTTTAGTTTCTAATTTTGTTACTCAACTCTCCTCGTTCTATTAAGTTCATTTAGAGCTTTAGTATTACAAGGTTCATTTTCCGATAATTTGTTGCATCTAACTCTTCAATACATAAATCTTCCAAGGACTTTACTCGACTTAGGGCCATGTATGCTTGTCCTTCTTCAAACAATTTCGAGCCCAAATAAACAACTGCGTGGCCTACAGTGCTGCCTTGCAATTTGTGGACAGTGGAAACCCATGCTTTCAGCCGTCCCATAACTGAACTTTGCTGGAAACTGTATGGCTTTAGGGTGGATAAGATGTACGCCATCTCTTCGAAAGTTGATTTGAACTGACGGTAAATATACGAACTGTTTCGTATATTTGAGTTCGACGAAACTGAGGATAAACAATTTCTGAAATATAGCCAATAGCGTCGTTTATCTATCATTTTCGCCAGTTTGTAGCTGCGGCCGTCTTGAATTTGCATCTTACTCAAAGTACTACTATTCTACTAGTCAAGCCATTTAATTTGATACCCATATTGAGGTAGTTGGGAAAAATATGTAGTCCGCCATTTTGTAGCTGCAGCCATCTAAGATTCACAATGATATAGAATTTATTAAATTGTATTGTCCTCAATACTAAATGTGTATCATATCAATCTGTAAACAGAAAGAGTGTCAAACTTCAGTTACTAAATTTGACCCTAAATGAAACCGTTTAACGTTTAAAAATTCGCCCGGTCACAAGTGAAATCCGGATATACATTTATAACAACGGTACTTGTTTCAACACAAACTTTCTTCGAGTTCAATAAGACCGGAATGGAGTTGTTTGGAGTCGCGAGCAAAGCAAATTTTCCCCAACTTTCCCGGCAGAGAACTTTAAATAAAAAGGTGTCGATCTGATTGTCCTCGAAGGAAAACTGGCTGAGTTTATTATAATAACTGGATTATGTTTTTTGCCTTCAGGCAGCAGTTCGAACCTGGCAAACCGCTTCGTCTTCCTTTGTGAATTCTCTCTCCTTCCTTTGGTTTGTTTTCCTCCATGCGTTTGACGAAGTAAATGGGAGTATGTGTGGGATGGATTTGAGTTTGTAAGGAAAATATGATTTATAAGTTTGGCATTCTATTATTCTCAATCCGGTTGACAACACTTTATATTCGCCGATTATGTCTTTCCGAGAATGGATGAAATACTTATTCAAGAAATGTCAGAAAAGAAACGAATCTACTTCAAATAATGTGTATTTCTGGATAAGTTTACCGAAGTCTTTCATTGTGCTGCCATTGCGTGTACTTGTGCATACTTCTTCAATATGTCGACGAAGCTGTGAACTAACATAGTATATAGAGTAGTAGGAGAGCTTGTTTTTGGTTGATGAAAATTCCAACATTTTCTCAATTTTTCTTATTTGTGAATGTACAGCTATTTTGTCATGATAGGTAAAAGTGGAATCTCATGAAGACGCCAACTTAACCTTAAATTTAAGTTGATAAAGCGTATGATAGATTAGAATGTTGTCATTTAATCCAATTTGTGCTCATTTACCTGTAGAAATGTATGTGTGTTATGTTCATAACACATATTATGTTCACATAGATCTTTAAAACTACCCAACGGACTTTGATGCAGTTTTTTTAATAGATAGAATGATTCACGAGGAAGGTTTATATGCATATAGAATGCATAATATATAAAAGAAACACTGATAATTTTGTATGTCATAGACACATTTTTTGCGCTTACATTTCAAACGCTGGCTAAACCCTACAAAATAAATCAAAATATTTACTGCAGTATTGTATACAAAAAGGTGAACAAAAAAGTTGGTGAAGGTATATGCCTATCTCTTAGGGAAAACCCACGATAACCATTTCTCATTCCGAGAAATAATGGCATATTTTCGAAGCAATTTTAAGCAATACAGCATTAATTCCTTCCTCCTTGAATATAATTGTGCATTCAATAAAGATCAATGTAGTCCTTCAGAGCATGTAATTTATATGAATGTTTTCGAAGATATTACAGATTAAAAATGCGGTTGTGGCCGAGGGTCCGGCGGCGCATTGCACACGTGCGAAGCCGGGGTGGTTCGCTAGTATACTCATAAATTTGCCCCCCTTTTTGGAGTGTTGTGTCCATGAATTGTTTAATTTTTGATTTGTATCATGCACACTCGATAAAATCTTTATTTGTATTTATATCCTGGACCCGGATGTCACGCAGGTAGCTATAGCTGCCTACGTGGTCATGTTAGATGTAGCCTAGGAATTCTAGGTCTTCTAACTGGAACCACAAATGTGCGGTTGGCTCCTGTTGTTGACTCCGTGCGTTCGTCTTGTTTCCTGTTTTCGTATATGTATATGATCTTTTTTATTGGTTAGGTTACAAATGTTTCTTTTCCAAGGATAGCATTTTTATGTTTGAAATAATGGTCATCTTCAATCTGGTAATTGAAAAACTATTTACAGATAAGATATTGATTCATCAAAGACTTACGTGGTGACTCACTTGGTGGGTCAAGTTAAAGACTCACGTGGGGACTCACTTGTAGGTCAAGGTCGCATTTTTATTTTGCATTGTTTTTAGGTAGATTGGTTCATACTTATTTGGTTTAATAGATGATATTCAGTAGAACATTCAGTTCACTTTTCAAATATTATCAAATTTTAATACAATATTTGGTTTACAATTATATGCGACTGGTTGTTCTCGAATTAATCGCTATTTGATGTCATATGTTCCTGTTAAAAAAATTATAGCCAATGTCTGTATGAAATAATTTCAATTTGTTTGAAATAATTTTGTCATATATCTCAAATATTGAAATAATTTCAAAACCATTTCAGAAAGATGTTTCGAAGAATTAGTGATGGGAAATGGTACCTACTGTCATCAGTTTTACTTAGAGTGTTTGGAAAGAAATAGTAGGAATGCGATAATGGGTGTGGAAGTAAGTCAGAGGTATAGAGAATTTGTAACACTAATATATTTTGATGTTACTTTTGAAAAATTTTATACCCAAGTTATCTTGAAGAAATTATTGATTTTGAAGTATATTGTTCTGTATGTATTGTTTTTCAGCAATATTACAACCTTATATGCATAGATGTTCAGTATATTTTTGCAATGTTATCAGAAACCTATAATTCCTTATTCTTTCAAGGTTGGTATTATATTCTATTATAAAGTTGAGTTATGTGATGAAATTGGCCGATACTTGAAGAAAATCCATACGATATTCAAATAACACTTAGAGATTTTCACAAAACAGTTTTACAAAAACCCTTCTTCAGGCGTGTCTTATTCTAAGTTTTGTATAGCGAAACACGTGTTGCGGTTTTGTAAAACTTTATTGAAATATAACATATTGGTGCTTAGTCACAGATCCTAATTATCGCCTATCCTTGTTTCACACGGTTCACAAAACCTTTCTTGAGTATAGAAGAAAAAAGTAAATATGACTAATCCTATCAGAATTAATATTTTCTGTGAGAGAAAAAGTGAAAAGATTATGATACCGAAATATTATTAGTGGTTTAGTAGCAGTGCCATCTACTTTAGAGTAGTGAAAGCTTTTGTTGGGCAGCATTTCGATGACAGCAGTAATCTGTGGGGTACCATCCAGCACTCGAAAGAAACGAGAGATGGCAAACAGGCGATTTCACGTGAAAATCCATAACTTCAAGAATTACAACCATAGAATATTTAGTTTCTATTGTTTTCATTTATGGTATCCACAATAACAAAATCTGTAACTCAAAAAATTAATGTGTCAAATAATCAGCCGATATCGATGAAAATCCATAATGAATTCAAGAAAAACTTCGTTGTGAGATTTTCACTAAACAGTTTTACAAAAACGCAACACGTGTTTCGCTATACAATAGCTTCTTCAGGCGTATCTTTGCAAACTAAAATCTACATCCTCAAATGTATTTACAATTTCAAGTACCTACATTTTATGTACCTGAGTTTTATCTAGCCAATTAATGTTGAATGTGTACCTAAGTAAATCAATAAACCTTAACATAAGAAAAAAAGAGAACGTGTACAACTTCATTTGAATAAACCTATGATGAAGAAATTACCTGAACTCATGTACCAGTTTCCACATTTGAGTCATTTAATTCTCTTGTTTCATTCAATAACTTACCTATTTATTTCTAAACATTCTGAAAGATAAAATTTCTATTTTTTTTTTCTTCCAAATGTAACACGTCATATTCATGATTGAACTCGTCCTTCTGCTAAAAGATGATTTGTAAATGTGGAATTGGTCTTTCTATTTACAAAACTATTGATATACTCTTTATATCTTTGGGAAAAGTTCTTCCCGTTTGGCCAATATAAACTTTGGGGTAAAAGCCACAAGTCAACTTATTTACTCCTGATCGATCCGACACTGACGTTTTGTCATTATTATTTTCAACTTGAACTCATATTCGTCCTATAAGCTGCGTCCAAGCATTGTATACGTTAAGGAGGTTGTGTTAATGCCCATGTTACGATTGCGCATGGCTGGTATAAACCTAGAAGTTGGAATGGGTCAATTGAGGCTGAGCCTATGGCAAAAAGCCTTTACTGCGCAATCTCTGCTACAGGCAATCAGTGATGCAATTGAACCCAGGTTTGTGTTTAATAAACCCTATAAAATACAAATAAAACAGAAAACTGAGTCAGATGCTACAAATGCAGTACGCATATACCGGGTGTCCCAGAGCTTTTAGGCCAGCAGATATCTCAGTTACCTGCAGAACAAAAATTAAAACAAAAATATGTATCATAGGAGAAC
>WOGP01007233.1:0-11891 GCA_015342065.1 Leptinotarsa undecemlineata
CATGATCGGAAGGCCGTGGGTTCGATTCTCGCCTCGACTAGAAATTTTTCTCGAGAGAATTTATAATAATAATAATAATGATAATAATCGACTTTATTATTTTCAAGAACTATATAAAAAAAAACAAGATTGAGGAGATATACCAACAGAAAATTTTTGAAAATTAAGGGCGAAGTTCAGTTCAGTTCCTGAATAAATTCAACAACTTAAATGTTCTTGTTAAAGCTGGGATGATTCTGCAACCGTGTTAGGAATCGCACGTTAAAACGTAAGACCTCGTTAGTCCTTAGCTCGCACAAGTTTCTCAACTTCTGAGAAGATTCTGAGAAGAGAAAAACATATTTTAAACATATTTTTTTAAACTTTAACTTGGGTGGTGTATCGCTAACGACGTATAATTTTCAGCCACACAGTTGTCGATACGATACAGAACCTAGACTTGGGTGGGGGATCGATACTTGTATGGATATTGATACATACTGGATGATACATACTGAATTGACAAAGTTTTTGGTATAGATTATATTGGATTTGCCTCTTTTTTATAGTGTACTACTATAGTTTACTATAGTACCAGTGTCATTTGACACCCATATTGGGGTAGTTGTGAATAAATATGTAATCAGTCATTTTGCAGCTTCGGTCATGTTGAATTTGCATCTTTTTCAGTGTACTACTATTCTACTAGTCAAGCTGCGGCCATCTTTGATTTATATTGATACAGAATGTATTGAATTGTAATGTCCTCAAAAGTAAATGTGTGTACCAAATATCACGTCAATCTGTCAACAGGTAGGGGGTCAAACTTCGGTTACTAAATTTGTTCCAAACAAACAGGGCAAGCTAAAGAGTACCTAGAGCTAGATGGGCTGGAAAAAATATATTTCAGACGAGAAACAGATAGAAATTGTGACGTCTGTAGCGCATAACCCCGTGCATCCAAAGTCAGAACAACCACTGTCAAGAAATACCACAGAAGACATACGTTTCACTGAGATGGCCCTGACAGAACAATGTAGTTTTGTGAGTTTATGTCCGAACGTTTGGTTGCAAATGGAAACTGTATAAAAAGTATTTGTTTTATAGACGAATGTACTTTTTTTTTTAAACGGAAATGTTAACCACCAAAATATGCGATATTGGTGAGACATAAATCCACATTTTTTTTGAGGTCACACTGAAACACCTGAGAAAATATATGCCTGGGTAGGAGTATTGGGAAATTATTTCGACGGTCTCATCTGTATCTGTAGAGTAGGGAGGGTGAGTGTAGGCCCACGTCACTAAGGCCAAATGTGACCCATTGTACATCCTTCCGAGAAGTTGTCCCTAGGTCATCGTCCATCCTGTTCTTTCCAGAAAGGTAGACAGGTCACTGGAAGACATCTCCTTTATATTGGCAAGTGTAGGCCAAGACTCCTCGAACACACACTCTCTTATTGACGATAACTCCGGACACAGGCATAGGACATGCCTGACAGTTTCATTTTCCTGTTCACACATTCCGCATAGAGGTGTTTCCACTAGCCCTATATTATGGAGGTATTTCCTTAGTTGACAGTGTCCAGTCAGAAATCCTACTGTTAAGCGTAGATTTTTTCTGGTCATCGCCAGATATTTCTTCGGTGCCAGCTTCCCGGGATCGCCCAAGGTGATAATGGCAAGATTACATCCTTCGATTTCATTCCATCTCTTTAGGGATTGAGCATGGGTGTGACGTTTGGTTAGTTCCGCAACTGTCGAAGTCATCAGGCCGTAGGTGCCAATGGGTCCTAAAATTCTTAGTCCAGCCGCTTCCTTGGCTAAAAAGTCGGCAATGCGATTACCTTTACTCCTGTCGTGCCTTTTAATCCACTTCAGGATAATGTTATTATCTACCGAGGCTTGGCTAAGTCTTGGTGGCACCCTAGTACTAGCCACTAGGTAACACGTTGTCTGTTCAATGCTAATAGGGCTTTTCTGTTATCAGTGCAGGTTGTTGTTTTTTCCAGAAATTCCTTTCCTGGTTATTTCTTTGTGGCGATTGAGATACCAGCCAGTTCTGTTTGAACCACGCTGGTATTTTTTCCCATTCCCCACTTAATCTGCAGTGATCTGCAGTACATTCCACATCCTAGGCCTTCTTTGGTTTTTGAACCAACTATATATATGCGTATTGCATTTGTAGCATCTGACTCTGTGTTCTGTTTAATTTGTATTTTGTAGTGTTTATTAAACACAAACCTGGGTTCAATAGCATCACTGGCTGCCTACAGCAGAGGTTGCGCAATAAGCGCTTCTCGCCATAGGCTTAGCCTCAATTGATCCATTCCTACTTCGAAATTTACACCAGCCGTGGGCAATCGTAACATGGCATATCCAAAGGGGTCAGACCATCGATGGCCCCATATATTTAGACGAAAATCTGACTGGTGGATTATATTTGGAAGTTCTTCAAAACCCACTCACGGATTCAAGAAATCGAGGCCAACAATCAAGATGAATTAAAAAATCCAGTTGTTTTCCAACAAGATGTTACTCCCCCACATTTTCTTAGATTCATTCATACCCAGGTATGATTAGTAGTCGCGGTCTGTTGGATTGACCTGCTTGTTCGCAGGACTTGACTACACTTGAAAGTTCCAAGTTACGCAACTTTTGGGACAATACGGAAATTTAGGGACAGAGTTATGAAACTTTTGTTAGCCTTCCAAAATGTTAGAAATGCGTTCGAAATCATACTGCCAGTGATAATTTTGAACGTCTGCCCAAATTATTTTTTTTATGTAAAAGATAAAGTTAAAATAAATTGCTAAAACTTTATGCCTTTGAAATCAACACTTATTAATTACTAATTTTTTTCTCTTTCCATAGAACATTTATCTCAAAAAATCTGGCATAGGGTGGCGAATTCACCAAGTTTCTAGTCACAATATCAAACATCAATAATTCTACAACTGGCTATGTTACAAATCACCCTATCTATTGGAAAAAAAGTTGATAGCGTCAAGTGCTGTACTATTGGCTTTTTCATCAAAATGTCCGAATCCAATATCTTGCCCCGATCGAAAGTTAAAGAGGTGGTACTGAATGCTATGAAGTTATCACAACTAACCTCTGTCCAAAATTTTTCGATATTACTTCTAACTATGATTCGTCATAAATCACCATTTATATTGTAATCATGATTGATAAAATTGGAAATGACAATTGAATTGAGACAATTGAATTATGCATTTTGTTTCGGATTTTTTTTTAGTAGGGTTATTCAATCTCCTGTTAATTATCATTACCTTAGTAATATAATTATCTAGATAATATTCAATGTATTTGAAATATCAACATGGCTCTTATCTAACATAACTGAAAAACCAATTGAACATATGTGATAAAGTGGCTCGTTCAACATATAAACTTCTCAACTCAAAACTACTCACTAACTGTTCAACACGCATCATATCATTAATAAACGCTGTGAAATGTCGGGTTTCACAAGATATTACGACATCTATCCAATTGCCGACGAACTATTTGCTTACCTCCTTCCCACATAGATGTCTCTGGACCTCTTGAATCCATTCGGCGGCAGGAATTGAAATTTCGTGTTACCGGTCTACGCGTCGAATTTCAATGTCGCAATTTGAATATATCTACGATTATAATTTAAAATAAAACAGCCATGATTTGAAATATACCTGTCTGAAATACTTACGATTATTTTGCAGTGATGTCCGCGCGTACTGAATAAATTACTTGAGGAACTCACCTGAAAAGAAAGGTTGAATGAATTATTTAGTAGATACGATGGAGATGATTAGAGGTGGCCTTGGATTATTTGAATTGTTGAAATGAATTTCGGTCGTTCATTAAGGAATCAAAAAACGCTCATTTCACTTCAGTTGTTGTTACTTAATGTTTTAGAAACACAAAGACTGAATCAATTTTTCGAAGCATTTAAACTTCAGAATCGAAGTCTTTGATGCCGATCAGAAATTAAAATAAAAACAATGTCGTTAAGTGATTTTCGGCCAATTTTTCACTACGAATCGAATCAAAGCGCTGGCTGCTACAATAGTCCAAAAAATTAACCAGGTATTTGAACGATCGATAGAAATTGTTACGTTTAGAAGTCTGATCTTCTTTGCTTTTGCGTAACCAAAACGATCGTTTTTTAATCATATCGTTACATGAGACGAAAAGTGGATAATTTACGACAACAGAAGTCGTTTAAAACAGTGGTTGGACACCGGTAAGCCACCCATTACTTTCCAAAATCGAAAACGCACGCAGGAACAACCTTCGTCAACTTCATAGAATCCCGAGCACACTATTTTTAAGCTGACAGAATTAATAGACTTGTGTTACGTTGGTGCTTATTGAGATTAAATAAGGATTCACCAAGATATTACAGTTTAAAATAGACTCATAAAATGGACAAAACTAACGGAACATGCAAATAACATTTATTTCGTCTCAATTTAGTAAAAATAATGAGGCTTTCATTGTTGGTCCTCAAAAAAATACAACCATAAACAAAAGGAATAGATCACGGCAAATATTGCTCTTCTAGGATATTTGTACTTTGATTAATTTTGCCAACCATTTGATTTCTATCAAATAAATTTTAAATTAAACGATTTTACCATTTTAAAGTTGGTCTTCCGGATTATCGAGGTGATGGAAAAATATTCCTCAGCTACATACAAATCCACCATTTTTCCTATCAAAATGGAAATCGATAGGAGTGTTCAATTCACGAAACATGTTACAATGAATATAAATTTTTGAAATATTTCGTCCCATAAAAGTCAGTTGCAACTTCAGTAGTTTTTTTTGTCATACACTTCTTGATCTTCATGCGAATGTGACTAGATGAGACGTAGTTTTACATTGACTCTTAGTATGATGACAAAATATTTCTAGAGCATCATAAAATCTATCAACTAACAATCTTGATTTATAAGTTTGTGGGTAGAGTAGTTTTTTATTGAATAAATTGAAGTTATATTAGTGTTGATGGAAGTGATCACAACCATATTGTTGAAAAAGAAACTGTAAGAACTCAAAATTATACATTATCTCACAGAATAATAGCAAAACTCTTTGGGGAAAAAATGTAAGAAACTTCCAAAAAAAGGAAGGAAGCAATCAATATCAAAAGAAGAATATACATAGATGTGTAGATCATGCAAAGAAGTAACTTTCAGACACAAACTTTAAAAAAAGCCCTACTGAATGAATTGTGTGTTTTTTCTTATAATGTTATCCAGATTGGCACTGAAAAGTCCTAAGGAAAGTGTCTTACAGCGACACATCGATGTCTACCAGTGAAGATGACAGTGTTCCATGTAAGTGAAATTTTTACTTTTTATTATGTAGGAATCCTGTGAATGATATCTGATTCAATTCCATAACGAATGTTTGAAATACAAATTGAGTAGAGAAACTTTTTTTGTCATATAAAAGCATTTGAAAATAGCTTTTTCAGGAGGGCTTTCTCTTCCAGATTGTATCTGAAAGTTACTTTGCATGATCTATACATCTATGTATACAGTTACTTCTTTTGCAAATGATTGCTTCCTTTCTTTCTTTGGTTTTCCACATTTTTGTTATCAAGATAGAGTAGTAGAAAGCCAAAAACTTTCTTTTTCAAAAATTAATCACTCCTAAAAATATAACCCTTTCAATTTAATAACAAAACAGTTATGCAAACGTAGTTATAAATTTTTACCAAAAAAATCAATATATAAATATGAATCTCATATACTATCTACTACTAGTGAACATTTCAGATACTTGATCTGCTTTTGTTTTCAAATAATTTTCATTGGTCAATTAATGAATTCAAACCAAATGAAATAAGGGGTCAGTCCAGAGATTTATTTTCAATTTTTACCGAGTGTTTTTCCAGAACTACAGTTTTATACTCGTATATTAGACGTTTAATACTGACTAACTGAAATCAAGAAACTCTAAAAACCCCTAAAAATAACGATAAAAAGCTTTCAGTTTCAAATAAAATATATTTCTAAAATAAAACTAAAATTTCAATAAACAAGTTTTTTATTACATTTTATTCCTTCCTTTCAATTACAAAAAAACTACAGTTATAACAATTGTTTGTCTCAAATTTATGATGTTGAGTGAAAGTTCTTTTTATACGCTTTATTTTAGCTTGTTGAAAGGTTGTCCAAAAGAAAATCAAAATAAAAAATGGATTTTAAGAATAATAAGTGTTAGCGAAATTTTGTACTACAAATGAAATATTTAGATATTTAAATATTTTCAATTACCCGTTATTTGATACAGAAAAAAGTTTTGAACGAAACGAAAGATACATTTCAAAATCTAATTCAATTATTTGAAAGCAAACCAGAATATGGATTTCAACAATGAAAACGTTATCGTAAAATGTACACCTAAAAGATTCAGTTATTGAAATATTTCAAAAATCGAAAAATTAGAATTAAGGTGTTTGAAATTACATATCAAATCAAAGGATTGATTTGAAAAATATATATAGTTTGAAAAACTAAGAAACAAGCTTTTACAGCATGATCAAAATACTCAATCAAAATACTCGTCACAGATTTCGATGTGTACAAAGTTGGGTTAATATAGTTTAACGCGTCGAGAGTTTGACGAAACAAAAGCGAATCGGCCAAAATATTAGCGAGAACCCTTTCCCAATTATTCAACCCCAAGGCTCCCTATTCTCCGCCACTGAGTCCACGTCTGAGAATCCATGTAAATCACAGAAATGAACATTTTTCTGATACAGATCCGTCCGGATTTGTTTACGAACATTGCAGTTGTCGGATAATTTTAGACTTATCCGGAATTATTATTTATACCGAGAATAATTCGTAAATATTTACCGTGCATTCACAAATCCTCCATTTCCTATATTTATAGATAACCAATCTAAATATTTTTGTCGAGTAATGCGTGAATATTTGATCCGCTCGTCAGATAAGAAAAAAATAAAAAGGATGACGAAGACAGGCGTGGTTACGTGTTTTTTATACAGGGGGTGATCAATTTATATTTCACTTGAAATCAATCATGAAGATTTTTCATGAGGAATATTATCTTTCATCAGAAATTTTCTCACAATATAAGAAAATTAACGTTTTAGGTACCTTCTCTCGAATTTGATGAAAATCAGTATTTAGAGTAATAGCTCAAAGAAACTGATGAACAAAGAGGTCACTGTTATATTTTAACCAAAATAATGTTTATTATAATAACAATAATGACTTATTATCCGAAAGTTTCCCATGTACATAGCGAAATTTACAAATTTTAACACTACTTGATATATGAAACAAAATAAATGAAAGATTGTGAACATACACACGAACAGCACGATACTAAATTTCTTATACGTAAACGTCCACAAAAAATTTCGAAATTTTACACACGTTAGGTTAATTGGTGACTTCGACATCCAGTTAGTTTATACCCTTTTGTTTTTGAAAGGAGATTATAATAATAGTGAATAGTAATAGATTGTTTTGATAGAAGAATGAACAAGGAAATAAAATAAAAACATAGACTAATCAAATTGCAAGATCCTTTCCCTCATCATAAATGACAAGACCAGAAACAGGATCTAACCTGGAGAATTATATTGCAACGGTTCAGAAAGATTATAATTGCCTGAGGATTGTTCCTGGTTTCAAGGCCTGAAGACAAAAAGTTGCAGAATTTCGAGTGGGGGCTAATTCCAAGATAACCTCCTGAACAGTGAATTTTTAAACATTGCTGCAGTCATTAATAGTTCAGAAGCAACATTAAACTTCATTTGTATAACATCAGAGTACCTAACTCGAATTTAAATTCAGTGCATCAACATCAACAGCATAAAATCGTTTGCACTTACCGAAACCAAAGTCAGTGCTGCAACTAACCCCCTGAATGTTTTTTATAATCAGGCTTCAAGAAAACACTGGTTATTCTCGTGGTTTAGAATACCATCACGAGATTTATGAATTTCGTCAGTTAATTTCCAAACGGTATACATCAGAGCACTACTTTCTTCATTGGGAACATCATCGTCTAGAACACTATTGAGTGTTGAAGAACCCTTTAAAGGTTCCCATCTCTTAGATGGGAAAATATTTATGACCATTTTTCTCATAGACCAAGTCAGTGAGTTCACGCATCGATTTATTTATGTAGATTTGTAAATGCTCATAACAATTGCAAACTGAGAATAAACGAAAGCAAAAAATGCAATATTGGATAATTAGGAATGAACTCATCTACAGCCCAAATGGTTCTAGATCTTTATGATCTGTCACTGAAGCTCTTTGTCCAAATATCACCAAGTGACACAAGTGGTTGGTAAAATAAATTGATGAATGTAGGCGTCGCTACTACTACGTGGTAGGAGTTGGTTGGTGAAATAACAACAACATTGAAGAGACAGACTCACTGTTGATTTTTATAAAAAAAAACACCACATCATATTTCCACTTTTTCAAAACCAGATTTATCTTTAGCATATTCAATATTAATATTCCATTTCAAAAAGGATTCTAAGAAGATCATTGGATGCTTCATAGTCATGAGTTTTACATAGTGGCTGTTCAAATTTTTGTTCTGTATCCTAGTAAATATGATTTGTAGGAGAGGTATGGCAATATATGTGTTTCTCAACCTTTTTCATCAATAAAGTAGGTTTGACTCATTTTGTTATTTTTTGCAGATTTTCCTTATTTCATCTCATGAAATTAAAAAACTATATAGTTTACAATATACCTGTTGCATGTACTAAAAGAACTACTGGAATTTGTTATAAAGCCAAGTGGTGATCTCACAATGAAGAATAATAATAAGAGTTAGCATATGTTCTTTGATCCTTTTGAAAATCTTCAAATAATACACCAAAACCCTTAATTGAGAAAGAGTCTAGTGACAGAAATAATGACTGATGAAGCAACGAAGAAATTGAAGACGAGCCAAACGATGAAAAACTCACTTTATTCCTTCTCTCCAATTATCCAAAAGGTGTCATACTATAAACAATAGATGTACGTACTTAGCAGAGCTCACCATACATATATCCTAATTACAGTCATAAATCCCAAACAACATCTAATCATTTAAAAAATGATTAGATGTTGTTTGAGATTTTCCTCAGTTGAGATAACTGTAAAATTCAACTCGATTAGTTAATGAATTTGAACAATTAACAAACATTACTATATGTTATAATTCGTAATAATAATATTTTCATGACTATTTTCGTTTTGTAAATGGTTTTTGTAATTGATTAATGATCCTTACATTCATTTAAGTTCTGTAAGTAACTGTTCCATTACTTATAGATCTGTATTATGAACAATCTTCAGGCTTTGCCGGAAAATAAATTTGTAAAGAGACTCTTGACACAAATGAATTTCCTTCCCGACTATTATATAATCATTTAGGAATCAACATTTTCATTAAATATTCAGTACAAAAAATCCAGCCTTATTATAATGGATTGGAAAGAATAATTTGATTTTTTGTATATTTGGTATGAAGTGACGAATTTCTTGGTATTATTACGGTTCGGCAGAGCCGTACTCTTACCATCTGACCTGAAAGGCCGCTCACCATACAAACCAATCGGCTTCGTTAAGAAGATGAGTTTATTTGGTTTAGTGTGAATAGTTGAGTCACAATAAATACTTGCGGGTTGCGGTGGAAGGTCGAATAGACACACTCACTTTGGATCTAACCTAACGGCAGGTAGAAGGACTACACCGAACTACCTGAGTCAACATAAATACGCTTTACGTAGTCGCATACATCTCTGAAGAAGATAGCCACTCGCGTCAGCGAAACGTCAGGAAAAAATTTAAAAAATCGACGGCCTTCAAACATGAAAAATAGTGACACTGATACCCTTTTTCACCAATGAGAATTCAATCTTGCTGGTGATGCAACACTTCAGTGATTTTGTACTCCAACAGTACGATTGTCCAATTTCTGTTGAAGTACAAACGAACCACGAAAATCTTGAGTATTCCCGGTATGTTTGTTATTTGAGATTCCAAGGTAACCCATCATAGATAAAACATCGTGCATTGCCAAAATCCAGACGTCGTTGTATTCAGTCTAAACAACCTTGAACTTGGGAGTTTATCAACCGCAAAGCTATCTACCAGCAAAATGCGGCGTAGTTTCTTGATGAGGGACTTACAAACAAAGGTGGGTATGAAACATAATAACAATATAATTATTATACAGAACGATTTGCTTTCATTCATCGGGATGTTTCTGGGATTCTCAAACTCGTGCTATAATATTGAACAATTCTGTGGTACATCTGAATTGCGTTGTTAGAAACCTATTAGTTATTGTAAATGAAATTGTAACTTTTGTATTGTTGCACCATTGTTTTAACCAGTTTCATCCAAAAACAACATTCTAGAGGAAAGTCAATCCCAAAATTGAGTAAATAATAACAGCTGATATGAAATGAGACATGAATACTTTGTAAAACCTACAGTAATATGCAGATCTAGAACGTTATTACGAGACCTTGAATTTTTCCAAAGTCCTTCAAGAAACTGTACTTTATTACTCCGCAGTCTCATTGCCTGAGAAAAACCAAGAAAATTGTGTTATGTCACTAAACATCCATCATTTGCGTTCAGCTTGTAAACCGTCGTGATCGGTATTCCCTACCTGGTGGGGTTCCTCGATTTGAAAGTTGTTAAATAAAAAAAATTGTTAAAAAAACCCATAAACAGTAAATTTCAAAATATCCAAATCAACTCGTTCCTTTACCTTTTTTGCCAGAAGTGCCTGTTCCTACCGGTCAATACAAAGAAAGCTAATATCCTTGACCGAATTCTATCAGTGTTATTTGTTAACGTTTATTTCGAGAAATCGGTCTACACAGACAGACCGCAATCATGCCAATAATAGGATTATTCCTACTGGGGATATGATTATCGATCAGCCAGCAATAATGAAAGCAGATTTCATTGATGATTCCTGTTGTTGCATTGAACCTACTGTTACTAAAGTAAAGAGAGCATCGTCATAGATAAAGTTATTTACCTCGACTATATACGTCAACTGTTGAACCTCAACCTATCGCTTATTGAGGAACGAAATTGTTGATTAGAATTGGCAAACATCATAATGTGCAGTCGACCTTCAAATACAACTTTTTCATTCAATTTGGAATTTGTGCTAATGTAATATAATTACATTACACCTTAACGGTTTTTCTTCAGGGTTCATGTTTGATATTCATTCAGATTTTTTTGAGACAGTTTTTGAGTCTCATCTAGACAGTTTGGATTTAGAGAGGCCAGGTCAACACAGGATGCGATAAAGGAATTAACTACATAAGTTTATAAATCTTTCGATATTAGTAAACCGTGCCTCTGCATATTCGTTGATCTGGCCAAGGCGTTCGATACTGTCAGTCATAATAAACTCCTGAACGCTCTAGACCTAGAAGATTTAGGTATTCATTGAACGTGTTTAACTCTCATAAAAAGTTACTTGAGTGAGAGAAAGCAGTGTGTCAAAGTAGGTAATACTCTAGGTAAATACGAAGTGATGAAGTTTGGGGTACCTCAAGGCACCATACTTGGTCCAAGTCTTTTCACAGTACATCTTAATAACCTGTTTAATTTCCACACTGATGGGACAGATATAAGCTACGCAGACGACACAGCAGTTTTTTATGAAGCCGAAAACTGGAACTCGCTCATCACTAAAGCAAAAATAACTTTGAAACAATCATTGACTGCCTCAATTTCAAACTATTGACTATAAATTTTTTTAAAACAAAATATTTAGCCTTTGCAGTGAATAACAAAAACTTACCTCAACCCCTTGAAATCAGAGGTGAAAACAGCATCGTGAAAATCACACAAGCTACAGAAATATCTCGATGT
>WOGP01007234.1:0-11891 GCA_015342065.1 Leptinotarsa undecemlineata
TTCTCATATATGGATTCTGTTGATTCTGCAAGTGCTAATGTATTACAATCAGTGACAAGAACATTTGTATCGTCTGCATATGCAACTATATGTACCTCATGTATATGTACCTATCTACTCAGTGCATGCGATTTTTGTTCAACTCTTGGACTGAAATTCATAAGTCTAAGTCTAAATCAAAAATTATATATTTTTGTTCTTATGTTCAATAGAATTCAGACGAAGCCGTATTTCTGATAAATGTTTCATACAATACCGGCCTCGGGGTAGGGTAATCAAGAATGGATAAAATCAATACTATTTTTCTTCAAATTGATGGATGTAGCCGTTACTACGTGCACTTTTATTCGTAACTAATGGTGTTACTGCAGTTTCGTTCTGAAAGGATATTTTTAATCAATTACAATAAACTACTTTTCTTATTAAAAAAATATAGTAATATTAAATATGCCGTAGCCCTTAAAATGCTGCTTTACAATAACTCAAAATGATTTGCAATTTTAGAACAGTACAAAACAGAATCTACAGGATCCACCATTTTTTACAATTTTCGAACGTCGCTAAATAAGAACTGACAGACTTTTTCAACCCCATATGGAAAAAATAAAATAAAATCGCACCCCTACGAACGACAACCCTCAGAAGTCGAAACTTGTGCGAGCTAAGGGTCTTACCTTTCAACGTGTGATTCCTAACACGGGTTGGACGGTAGCAACTGAAAATCGATCTTTCAGCCTGTAGCTTGAACCATCGACAGACACATGACATCATCATCATCTTTTTATATGTGCATTTTTTTTGAAAACTTCTTGCTGAGTCTTGTTTCTATTTTCGTTCATAAAAATTTAACTCAACTCTAAAATAACATGTTGAGCTTACCTAATTGATGAATAGAATAGAATAGTTTATTGGCTACGTGATACATTTGAACAAATATTTGTAGTCAGTCAAAACACAAAAATTTATAAATATGACGTCATATATACAAATAAAACTATCACAATGCTTGTATAACAGAACAGTGTGTATAATAATAAAAACAATCAATCAACTAATGTTAAAAATGAGAACAATGGTTACTCACTCAAAGTCACATGAATTATCTATGTTGTATAACATGTATTCATCTGTATAATAAAAATTGTGATTGAAAAAAATTATATCACTTTTTGCTTGAAACAGTAGAAACTGAGTTATTTTATGTGAATGGTAACTTATTATAGAATTTCCAATTCAATGAATTATTTTGTGAGGTGTTCAGTCTGAATCTCTCAGTTCTTATCAAATTTCCTGATCTTGTAGGATATCCATGTTGTTGCGCTTTCAAAATGTATTTTGATTCATTTTTATGAATTTCAATCTATGTTTCATATACAAAAGCTGTAGGAAGCGGCATAATTTTGAGATGAATAAAAAGTGGGCGACAATGATCTTTGAAGTTGGCATTAGATATTAGACGTATAACTCTTTTTTGCAATATAAAAATTTTTTAGACTGACAAGAATCTCCCCACAACACTATACCATATGACTATGGAAGAGTCCGAAGTACGAAGATTTGACCGCTCTGATGCCGGCGAATTCCTTCAGTCTACGAATCATAAATATTCCACTTGATAATTTCTTGGCCAGTTTGTCAACATGACATGACCAGTTCGATTTGCCTATATGAATCCCCAGTAGCTTAACACTTTTACCCGGTGTTGAATACGTATTTGTGGAAATTATAAGATTTTGATTCTCAGCTTCTTTAAGGAGAAGTCTATTTGAAACAAACCAGTTACTTGCAGATTTCATGGTGACGTTGGCAGAATCACTCAAATCATTAACACTACCGTGACAGTGCACCAAAGTAGTATCATCGGCAAAAAGAAAACATTTTTTATGAAGTATATGGTAGTATAGGTCATTTATATATAGTATAAACAAGATTGGTCCCAGTACAGAACCCTGGGGCACACCATATTTGACAGATTTCACATTTAGACCCATGTAATGATACACAGTGTGATCTATTGTGCAAATAGGATTCAAAGAATTTAAGGATACCATAATAGGAAAGTTTTTTAAGCAGAATATTATGCGAAACACAATCAAATGGTTTCGATAGATCGCACATCCTTATGAATGAATGTCTGCCCTCCTCAAAACCTATCACTATACTGGATATGGTATTCAAAAGAGCATCGATCGTGGACTTACCCTTTCTATACGCAAATTGTCCAGGGCAGAAAGGAGAATTAGCTTCTAAGTATCCTATTAATCTGCTTTCGACAATTACCTCGATAACTTTTCCAAGTATAGATATTATTGAAATAGGTCAAAAGTTGAAAATAATATGAAGGTCTCCTTTTTTAAAACGAGGTAGGACTACTGATTTTTTTAATATTGCAGGAAAAACCCCATGAGAAAAACATTCATTTATTAATAGGAATAATGGCTACGCAATCATATTGGCAAACTTTTGATGATCCCACTGTTAAGCTCAAAATAGTCCGAACAATTGGAGTTCTTGAGAGACTGGATACTTTCCATTACTTCCCTCGGGGTCGTGGAGTACAATACAAAGGAGTTAACTGGTATTTTGAGATTTTTCAAGAAATCTGTCGCTTCATAATTCACTTCAGGAAGAGATGACATGAGATAATTTACGATGTCAACAAAATAATCATTGAAGTCGTTCTCCGAATGCGGTGTATCAACCTCCCTTGAAGGTCTCCTATTACATTCATAATTGATGATCCTCCAAGTATCTGATATTTGGAGAACATGCCAAAATACTTTCAAACGATTCTCGTTCTGCCAGTTGTATAGACTTTTTGTAATCTTTGCGTAATGTTTTGAAGACTTTTTCATTTACCAAATCTTCCCTAGCGTTTTGGACAACAATGATGTTCGAGAGGATTTCTCTCTTATAGCGCAATTCATCACCGAACCAACTGACTGGAGGTCTTTGATCGCTATGATGTCTCGCCCGGCATATTTGATTAGGTTCAAATCAGGAATACTCGAAGGAACTGTGCCTGCTCATCTTTTTGATGTTCAACTCAGTACACCTTGTACTCCACTGTTTTCAAAAAATCTTCAGTTTGGAGAACTGGGTTTATGTGAAATAAACTTCCCGAGAACTCTTATCGGAATAAATTCAATCTACAGCGATTCAACTCAAAAGTGATTCGCTACTTTCGCACAGGCACTGCTGTTAGAGCACCTCATGAATTTTCCTTCAGTACTTGTGTTTTGTCCTTGAAAAGAAAAGTATCTAATATCTGAAACTTTCTCCATTTTGATTTGGATGGATCTAAACGGAGTATCAACAGTGTTTATCTATCTGATGAATCAACAGAGTTGATAACGGTGAGAGTTTCTCACCGTTAATTTGAACTCGATCCAGCAATATGTTGATATTGCTTCTGACTTTCTGTATCAATATTTTCGTCATCGAAGTTTTCAATGTTATTGAATCACCGAGAGTAAATACTTTCCTGTGAATGGCTAGTTTTGATCAAGCCGACAGGTAATTTGTGATAACAATTCGAAACATCTTTCCATCCAGATAATAAGTTCAAGCTCAACTAAAATCATCGACGAATAATGTCCCGTCATACCTTTTCCCGACTAATCTGAAATTCCCTAATTCCCTCCGAGCGCTTACTAAATGATAATATCCCTAGGGCATAGCAGTAGCTGTATAGGGATGAATCAATATTATATTCCTTTGGGAATCATCGAACATAACTATCGCTCCTATATTCAATTAATTCCTCAATTATGTTATTTGGCTTTCACATTTGATTTGATTCAGGACAAATTAAATAATAATAATAATAGCGTTAATAGCCAAACAGTTTCTCATTTACAGAGCAAAACTAAACTAAACTAAACTAAACTAAAGGATTAATATATTTGATATAAAAAACATAAATGACATATATTATGAAATAAAACAGATGCCTGATTTCTTCTTTTTTCTAAGGCTACAAAGTCAAATCTGCATAGCAGATCAGGGTAATCACAGTTTCTTGGAGAATAAGTTCCGGTCATTCTAAACGTAAGAAATTTTGAAAACTTCTTTTGAACTCTATCAATTGCTGATGTGTATTCATGGTATATGGGATTTCATATAATGGACCCATATTCTAGTTGGCCTCACCAGACTGAAATACAGAGAGGTTAAGGTTAGCATATCATGAACATTTTTGCAGTTCCTCATTGTAAAACCATATGCGCGGTAAGTTGAATTTATAATATGATTAATATGGTAGTTGAAAGTTAGTTGATGATCAAAATAGATTCTTAATTCCCTAATATTCTCAGTTCTTTCCAATATAATGTTGTCGATGTTATAAGAAAATTCCAGTGTATTAAATTGTTCACTGAATGTGACAATTTTACACTTGGATATATTCAAATGGATACGATTCTTGAGACACCATTTTTGTAAAAGATAAATCTCCTTTTGCATAATGTTACAGTCATCTAAACTGTTTATAGATGTATACAGTATCACATCATTAGCAAACATTAATTTATTGCAAGTTATTGAGTTACACAGATCGTTAATAAATAGTAAAAACAATAACAGACCAATATTGGATCCTTGTGGGACTCCCCTGGTTGCTAAATACACTTCTGAAGAGAGGCCGCGATAATATACGTATTGATTACGTCCGTTTAGGTATGATTCCAAAAGTTGACAATAAATTTCATTGAAACCCATGCAAGAAAGTTTACAATTTAGTAACTTATGGCTGACCCTATCGAATGCTTTAGAGAAGTCTGTGTACCCCACATCTACTTGCCCTGTACGGTCTAACGATTCACATAAATATTGATCAAAAACAGCTTAATTACTGATGGTAGATCAAGAATTCACAAAACCATGTTGGTGATCAGATATTATATGTTGAGAGAATTGATAGATACGACTATACAGAATTGCTTCTAGAAGCTTGGCAAAGTAATTTAGTATTGAAATAGGTCTATAATTATTGCTTTCATTTCGATCTAAACCAAAGTTCAGGAAAAACTGAAGTTCTCAAAATAAGATTAAAAAGAATTTGTAGTTGATAAACTAGTACTCTCAAACAGTCTTCCAATAGAAATGATGGAATTTTGTCTGGACCTGAGGTCATCTTATGTTTTGATTTTTTTCAGCTTCTAATATTTCTAACTCTGTTATTGATTCCACACTAACATCTATTGAGCTATTAGGTTCGAAGTTGAAAACAACGTGTTCTTCATCAGCCTCAGGTGATAAAAAGGCATCTTTTAAAAATCTACTGAAAGCATTAACAATTAATTGTGGGTTGTTATAAGATTCACCCTCATAAACCATTTGGCCTGGAATTCTTGTACTATAATTTGTATTATGAACTAATATCCAGAAGTTTTTTGAATAAACTATCAATTCGTTTTCAATACTATTCATATACGATGTATATACTTCTTGGACTTTCTGTTTAATAATATTTCTAGTTCTACAGAATTCTTGGTAAAAACACATATTGTTTGTTGCTTTGTACTTTCTATGTGATTTAGCTTTTTCTTTAATAAGTTTTATTATGTCACTGGTATAACAAACTGGATAAATATGTTTCAAATTTTTTGTGGGTGGAACATGAGCATTTAGAATTTCATAAAACTTATTGTAGAAACTATTTACACCAGTGTTTACCTCAGATGAGTATTCTAAAAAGTTGCAATCCGTGTTCAAAATTTCATTATATAGTGACACGTAAAAAGCTTTTCTGAAGTTGAACGATCTGTTATTCATATTTGTACTGAATTTATTATGTTTTGTAGTAAGACCACGAAGTTCAATTGAAATGGATGGGTGATGCAGGTCTTCATTCAGTAACGCAATAAATTCTTGGTTCACAGTCAATATTACTTATTACCAAATCTAAGAGTCTGTCATATTCATCAAAATGCGGTTACATTGTTTCATATTAAGGAAAGATAACATATTTGTAATTGTGAGAGTTTTTCTACTTTCCATATTGCCAACAATAAAGTGTGTACAATTAAAATCTCGCAAAAATAAGACTCTGTCGGAATTCATTTCACCCCATCCTTCTACAACTTCAATAAAATCATCAAATTAATCTATTGTTAACGATGGCAGAATATAAACAATGACTACCAGAAAACAGATTAATATAGTGCACTTACAAGCCAAGAAGTCAATACTAGGAAAGCTTTCTTCAAATTTGGAGGTGTCAACAATTTCAGAATTGCTATTATTATTATTATCGATAGCAAGTAATACTCCTTCACCACTTGTCGATTCTACTTGGTTGAATTTGCGATCCCTACGATAGATGGGTCGTTGATATAAAATAAAAAAAGTTTAGAGACAATATGGATCCCTGGAGAACACCATCGGTGATGGTGAAAGTACTCGAAAGATATTCATCGACGGCCACTTGCAGGGAATGTTTCTTCAGGAAGTTGAAGAACCATACACAAAAATGATCCCAGAATAGTCTAGTCATTTAAGTTTTTATCCGCGGAAACATTCCTACTGAGCTGAATTTCTATTGGTCACGAAAATCAGTTTTTCAGGAATATCTCGAGACCTATGGCTCGGAGGTCAATAAAAGTCATTAAAAAAATTATTCCACATACGATTATCTACAAAAAATGTCTCTTGCTTTTCTGTAAAACTGGACTAGAGCGCTGAGAAAGCGACTACATTATGACGATGCACTCGTTTTCGCACGACGTATTTTTCCCGTAGGCATAATTCATGAACTTAAATAAAAGGTTTGTTTTATTTTATGCTCAATAATATTTTATTTGTACATTGAAAAATAGGGAAAAATTTTTGTATATAATTTTCTTTTATATTCATTCGTCGTCAATATCCTCAATTTCAACTTCATCGAAAGTTGCTGACAAAACATCGAGTGGACTGTATTTTAAATCAACATCTTCATCATTTTCTTCACTAGTGGACTCTGCGTTTAAGCATGACTGACCACGACAATATCCACAAGCTTTAGAACATCTTAGTCCAATTTTTTTACATCCACATTTGCCGCCACAACCTTTTGTACAATTACAAAAGATTGTGTTTAGTAGATTATCGGGTGCTGGATGCAATAAAGTTGTTTGTCTTGTTAGTTTAGCAAAGCTGCAGTATCTGTATTTGTCAATTGAATTTTCTGATTGTCACATCCGGTCATAGCATGTAGAAAAAAAATATTTTTCTTGCAGTGTGGATACTTGTTGAGGTTCTTAGTGGAGTATATTTTTGTTTCAACATTGTTTTTCCCCTGTTTAAAAAAAATTGGATGTAGGTTGAGCAAGTATTAGTGTGTGTTATATGAGAAGTACCAATATCTTCGCCAATGATAATTGTAGGATTATTCAGTGATTTTTCAATTGCTGTTTCATCTATTAAGACGTGAGCATCATCACGTGACTGTCGTGTAGAAATACCAACTTTCTCGAAACTCTCAATGAGCATTTCAATTAATTTTCTTTTGTTAAATCAATTAAATACAATTTTTTTTGACTGATAGGACCATCGATTCATTGAAGTGCACTTCACAAGATGTAGAAATGGCTGCGGTTCGTCTCAGTTATTCCATCGCTTTGATATTTTTACTGGTATCGGAGTAACTATCAACTGAACCGAATCACCGATGGGGTCACTTTAAGTCAAGTGTGAACTCTCTGATTCTGAATTTAACCCCTTGAACGCGTCGTTTTCTTTCAATTCACTGAAATATTCTGTTTTAGCAATCACTAACATTCAAGGTAAATAAATCGTTTGCTCCAATCAACAGGGCTTTTAATTGCTTCCTTAATTAATGAAAGACAGCAAAGTCCGATTCGTATATTTATTTGCAGAGTGTAGTGAAAACGTGGAGAACAACTACTAGTTCCTGCCTTTCAGTCGAACATTCGGGGTCCATTGTGAGTTGGCTGCTTGGTTTTGAATCGTTTTCAGCTGATTAAGTTGGAAGTGAAAGTGAAGGATGATGAATGCGAAAGGAGTCAGTCTGGATTGGGTTTTAAACATAGAGGGACAAAGGATATTTCCAGATTTTCGGTTTAATTGGGATTAATTGATCGAGAGAGTTGAAATGAGTTTTAATTGGAGATTCTCAATTGAAATAATTATGTTCGAAAGGGTTTGAACTTGAGTGGTACTTTTGAAGACATTGTGAAATTGATTATACAGCTTCAAAATGAACTAGAATATTCCTCTTGTTGAGTATCCTTCCAAAAATTACATGGGTAACCCATGTATTTTTCTCGAATAGTGCTTCCTGTTTTTCAGACTACTACAATATTTCCAAAATAGTTCATTTATAACACTGATGAATAAAATAAAGTTTGACAAAATCTACCCCGCTTCGACTCGATCTACCCCGCTCGTCTACCCCGATATACAAAAAGGTTGCGGCAACCCTGCATGGGGGTCAGAAAAAACTTCGAACTATATTTCATTGTATCAACAATGATCGAATCTATTATACTGTAACATGTCCTTGCTGTTTTCTGGATCTTGAGCAGGAAAACGATATATTTGCCCAGTTGGAATGATGTGCTCTTCATCTACGGAGGCAAGGGCGCAGATTGGTTCTAATTTTCCAATAGAAATTCAATTATAAGTGCTGGAAAGGGTAACCAAATTGAAAGCTTTTATTTGAATACCATATACAGAAGTTTATAGAACTACTGTACCCTTTTTCAACACTTGTCACTGTAGACCAACTTTGTTATACCGGGATATGAGATACTTCACGAATTTTAAAAAGGTTTTGCATCCCCAATCTTTAAATGAATGAATTAACAGGAATAATGAACCGATATTGAATATGATTGATCAACTGTATGAATAAATGAGAAGTCAATGTTCTGAAATTGTCTAATCTTTCCAATGACGACCTTGATAGGAATGATGACAAAATACAGGGTCTCACCCTAAGGTTTGATGCACTAAACCTCACAACTCCTGATCGAAATCTTATTTTCAGAGACCACCATGGAATCTCAAAGTTTCCAAATATACTCCCCTAATTCAGGAATAATACTTTATAAGACGAACTTCCTTATAAAGTACTATTGCCGAGTAGAGAGGACTAGAATCCTCCGAGAAAGGAGATATTAAGTGCAGATAGTTGTTTGTTCACAGATGGATCAAAAACACCTTCAGGTTCTGGTGCAGGTGTTTTCAGTTGCAGACCCAGGACAGAGATATATACCTGCCTAGGAACTCACGCGACTTTATTTCAAGCGAAAGTTTACGTTATTGAATTTTGTGCAGAATTTTGTGCATGTGGTTTCAACAGGACGGCGCTACCTGCCATACATCACAAGCGATTTGAGGGCATGGTCATCTCACGTAGAGGTGATGTGAACTGGCCACCGAGATCATACGATTCGACCCCGTTAGACTTTCTCTTTTGAGTTTTTTAAGTCGTCGAATAAGCCGCAAACCAGAAAGGTCCTTAAAGCTCAATTTATTGGAACAATAATCTTTATTTGAAAGAAAATTGTAGCTACAGGAAACAAAAACATAATACACATCATATTTGTACATTGAAAACAAATTTCTTCATTTCGTTTTTGAACATGATTAGAGATGAGCTGTTTTTGAATACATTTGGTAATTTGTAAAAGGGGTTTCTCTATGACACTTCAAAATGTTCCTCATACCACGATTCCGAAGTTTTTGGAGTTGAGACAATTTATTTTCATTGAATAGATACAGGTTTGAAGAACAGTAGTCAAAGTATGGCTGAACAATTGACTTGTATACTGTAATACTTGACTCGGTTGAAAGATTATTGGCAATGATTTTTTTGAAATTTTTCATGAATATAGTCAAAATGATCATCAAACGATAGAGTGTTATCCATTAGGAAATTCAGATATTCGGTTGAATTCACTACTTCAATTCTTTCATCATCAATGCTGAGGATAATAATTTTTGAGTCTATTTGGCTGTATTTAAATTTGGTGATTATTATCGTCGCTTTTGTTTTCAATACATTCAGCTTCAATTTATTAATTTTCATATAATTGTTGACACTTGCTAGAGTATTATTCATTTTTTATAGCCATTTAAATATAGTATGGATGGAAGGGGACTCAAAACACTACCTTGGGGAACTCCAACATCATTGTCAATTCCACAAGAGAATATGTCTTTCACTTTTACCCGTTGTTTTCTGTTGGTCAAATAATTTGATAACACTGGCCAACAACATTTTAACTGTTTTTCGTAACATGAAAACTTATATTGAAATTTTAATCTACTAGGGCCACTAACTAATATTGTATCAATGAAAACAATTTACACATCAGATTTTCTCTTGATATCAAAGCATACATTTTTGTAAAAAAATACAGCTTCACTAGAAATATTTATTGTACATTGAGTACAATAAATATTTATGATTTTCGTGAATATTTCTCTTGTGGTGGGTCCCTTCTGAGTTTCTAACAATGACCTGCTAGTATTCCTGGACTCCATTTCCATTCATGACGCTTCTCCATCAGAGATATGTCCTAATGGAATTTCTCTCCGTGTTCTTCACTCACAAAACCCACCATATGTATTTTTTAAGACAAAGTACTCCCCAAAGCTTCATATGACATTATTAGTTCGTTTATTAATTCTTCGTGCTTTCTGCTTTATGATTTTCTAGGAAATTTTGGACAACACTCACAAAACATTTCCAGGCGATTTTGTCGTATGTGAGCCTGCATTTAATTTTTTCAAAAAGAAGCTCATATTTTCGTAAATCTCTTTCATATCAGTACCATGAGCAACCGGCACTGAAGGGAGTTCATTTCTGTTATGCAGCAACACTGCTTTCAAAGAAGTTTTTGAGGAGTCGAAAAACAATCGCCAGTGACTTGGATCATGTTCAAAATTCAATAAATTTATTACAACATAAATGTTATTACAATAGACTAATTCAGTTACTGTAGAAAAAAAAGGTTTCATTTCATCGTCACGATGCCGGAAATGAGAAACATCTGTTTCGGGAGAAAGTAAATTCGAGTCGTTTAATCTAGATCCTAAAAGTTCAGTCTGATTTTTTTTAGACAGATTCAAATCACATACTCAATTATTTCAATCACTTTGTGTCAATAGCGGTTCTATTTTTGCTATTTATTTTGCTAAAGCATTTGATCCACTTGATCACATGATCCTTCTACAAAAACTCCACCAATTTGGTTTCCATATTTCAGCAGTACTTTTCATCAAATCCTACTATGTGTTTGGATGAAGATGTTCATCTTTTAACGAAGAACATGAGGGCCTCACTCGCCAGAGTGTCTGGGCATGCTATAGGTATCGGGAGGAGTCGTCTACAGCATAATCTATAGCTTCCCTAACAAATTTTTCATTATTAAATAGGTAGGATTTGTGTGTTAACTTGTGGTTAAGGGTAGAAGTACGAATTTTGATGTTTCTTCAATCCAAAAAATGTCAATGCAATTATTTTGAATATTTTTCACTATATATTTTACTTATGGTTACTTACTGTATATTTTTTGTTACATAGACTTGTCTGTTAACTAAATAAATATGTAAATTGCAACGAATATTATATGTGTTATATGAGTACATCTTTATAACTTAATTATAACTATAGGGTCTTTCAATTTAAATGAAACATAGTGTGCGTGGGATATTATCAAAATGTTTTATTAGTTGGGGAGACCTATTGATGCCATTATGTGTGGAATATAACATCGTTCAAATGTCCACCACGGTTTCACTAGGTGAAGCGCATCCGAAACGTTTAATTATCCATGACTCTGGCGCATAAATCAGGCTAAATGGCTTTGAAAACCGCTGTAGTTTGTGGCTTATTCGCATACACCTGCGACTTGGGAAAACTCCAGAAAAAAGTCTAA
>WOGP01007235.1:0-11890 GCA_015342065.1 Leptinotarsa undecemlineata
CATAACTTTATCACAAAGTTATTAATTTGAAATGTCTATAAAGGATGATAAAACGAGATACTTTGTTATACAGAGAAGGCACTTGGGAATATCCCTGTATTTTTAAAATTTTGTTATTATTGCGCCTTTTTGGAAGAAACCGTCTTCAAAAACTTTTTGAAATCGAAGTAAATCCAAAGTTTGTTCAACTGATTACCTATTTATTTTGCAGAAATTCATATAAAATATAGGATACAAAAATAACTTTTGTCGATTACTACTAAAATTTTTATTTGTTAGGACACTTTTCGACTAAATAAACCATTTTCAAGTCAACTCAAGTGAACACGGCGAACTTGGTGTGCTTTTTTTGATCTTGGCTTTGATTTCGATATCATAACCATATAACCATGATTCACCACCAGTTATGACATTTTCAAGCATATTTTAAAAATTCTTGAGCGGTGGTCGTGAGACGGTTTTTTGATCGAAATTCAGCAATTTTGAAAAGGAAGATATGTTACAAATTTATTACAAATACGATAGAAACAGTGTTAGGACATCGAAAATGTATTTAAACTTATATCACGAAAGACGACAACCACATCGAACTATGTTCAAGTTATTGGATCCAAATCTCACTGAGTTTGGTTTCTTTGAAAAGCCAATGAAAAAATACGGAAACAGAATCATCAATCAAAATTTGATAAATGAATTGTGTAAGAGGTAAATTAGACATGATAACACAACTGTACCCTCCTTCAAATGTTATTTACTGCACGATTGATTTCCCTTCTCCTCAATCTTCCGAACTCTCTAACAATACTCTGTTGAAAGTCTTCAATATAAATTGATGGATGTAGCCGTTACTATGTGGTAGAAGATCATAATGAAAAGAGAAATGAAAATGTCTATGTTTTTTATCAGTGGTAAAAAGTGGTAAAACATAAAAATTTTCATTGACATGGACACCTCATGGACATTTTCAAAATTACACAATATTATTCACAATGTAATTTTGAAAATGTTCATATAGGACGAAACTGCAGTACCGTTAGTTACAATTGAAAGTGGTAAAAAAACAGAAATTTTTATTTTTCTTTTCATTATTTACCTCAATATTTTGATATTCCGTCTAACAATAAACTTTATTTTTCAGTGTACCCCACAAGAATGTATACATAAGTCTGGAAACCTTGCTGGCCACCTCACTTGCCCATTATTCCCTATCCATTTATCACCAAATATTTCAGTCAGGTGATTAGATACTCGTCTGGTAGTGTGCGATGTAGCACCATCATAACCAAAGGAAGATAAACCAAATAGTCCTCGAAAATCGACATTAAAAAAATGGTGATAAGTTTCTCCATTCAGAATTCCGTCTAATAAATGAGGACCCAAAATGCTATCTTTGTGAATTCCTGCCCACACGTTAATACTAAATCACACTTGAAGTCGAGCTTCTCGGAACTGCCTGGGGTTGTTTATGCTCCAAATGTGTTCGTTATTTCGGTTGAATATGCCACATTTCGTAAAGGTGCTTTCATCTGTCCAAGGTACATTTTTCAGGAGAATATGAAAATCAGCTCTTCATATCAACCAATTACAAAACTCCAGTCGCCTTTTAGGATCACCTGGAAGCAATTTTTGAGATATGTATATTTTGTAATATTTCCAACCGGTTTTTTGAGACGTCTCTAAGCACTTGTATGACAAATATCCATTTAAGAGGAAATTTGACGTGTAGATTTTCCCGGGTACATGTTTATCTGCGAATTATTTTTACTGAAAAGGACACAATGTCAAACTCATCTCATACATACCTCATTTATCAAATTTTCTTCAGTTTCCTGGTCCATTCTGTCTCCATATTTTTGCCTCGGCTTTTCAAATGAACCAAAGTCGGCGAGGCACTGTTTCTATCATATTTGTAATAAATTTGCATCATATTTTTTTTATTCATTTGTGAACGACATTTTTCGCCAAAATTCAATGACTGGTACAATAACAAAATGGCAATGAGTCTAACAGATTGAAAGTCAAATTTAGAAACATCAAAGTCAAAGCCTATTATGATAAGAATTAATTTTTTTCAACATCTCCAATTTTTCAAAAAAGAAAGATAACTTAAGATACATCATTGAAAAGGTAAAATCTGGTTCTATTCAAAACAGAAGGAATCCAATGTAGCGCGTATGAGAAAAAATAAAATTGATGATGGTGGCCGGAAGACGAAACATCGGATAGCAAATCTGAAAACACCATTAAGTAACACAAAAAAAGTGGCAATGTGGAAGTGCAATTTATTTTTGAATCCTTCACGAAAAAAATAAAAACCATTTTCCCAAATTTGTGTTTTTTCCAGATATACTCGGAATTTCAGAACTTTCTTAAAGGTATATTGCTAGTCAGGTAAATGCGCAACTATGCCCCGATTCAACCATTCTCCCATCTTTCATAGTTTCCGAAATCTCAATGGTAAAGAAATAAGTAATACGTTAACTTTATCCCAGTTGCATAACATTTGGCATATGGATATAAAATTGCCAAAGACACAACTTTTTCAAGTCACTTTTTGTTAAATTCGATCTAGAAATGCACTTTTTCAATTTTTTTCCAAAATAAAGTTAAATTTGACAAATACTGAACGTCAGTGGGTCGCAGTTAGCCGCATCATGTTAAGTTAAATACAAAGCACAAACAAGTGCCGAAGTTAAACTTTATTGACACTTTTCGAAAAAAAAGTTTCCCATATGGTGACACTGTATATTCTATGAATTGATTTTTTTATTATTAGGAGGTGGGCAAATACATGACAACTTTTTGTTGTTTGAAAATTTGGGATAATCCAAAAATTGAAGTCCACGCGAATAAAATCGCGGGAAATGACTATTTTTCAATATGCTCCAGCCTCTTTCAGACATATACTGTTAAAATTTACATAACCCAAGTTTCAGAGTGGTAATCAACAACTCGATAGTATCAAGATGAATCAACTATTCTTCAAACACCGTCTCTGAACCCAACTAGCCGCATTTATTGAAGCGGCCGGATACCGAAATCCAACAAAATATTCTGCAAATCCAGCACAGCCAAAACAATTCACAGTCGACCTCTACATTCACTCAATAATCCATAAACACGTATCACATACTGTCATAAATATCGCAGTGGGCATTGGCCAGCCGTCAAATGCCAATACGCGGCGTTCACTGGTCTTGTAATGTGAGGCTCAATGGCGATAATCTATCACGCAAGAGGTTAACCCCATCATTGTTCCATTAGCATTTCAATAATTGATTTCAATCGAGGTGTTTGTCGACAGTTCATTATTATTTGGGGGGATGGTCTTTTGTACCAAGACTTTTCAACACCTTGAGTTCAGACATCGATTTCTTCAAAAAAATAATCAATAATAATAATAATTTTACTATATTTCATACAATGATCAACGTTTCATGAAAAAAACATGAAACATAAAATGAAACAACGTCACATAATTTCTACATGAAATTACTTCTAGATATTACTGAAGTGAATAAGATTCTAACTTGATCAAAAGCTCTTTGACACCTGTTTTAAATTTTTTAGGCTCTCTAACATTTTAACTCTCTGTGGTAATTTACTGAAAAACCGTATAGATAAAGATATATTCATATTGCGTTTGAGATAATTAAGACTTAGTCTAGCTTACAAAAATTTACTTTTATTTTTAAATAGGTATACTACAGTCTCATAGATAGGGATTGCATACACTGTCAAGATATTATTGGTTTTGAAGATTCCCCGGCATAACTGACGAAAGTTCAGTTTGAAAGTTACACTCATAATTCTTTTTTGGATAAGGAATATATCAGAGTTATTACTACGGCTTCCCCAGAATATTATACTAAATTTAAGTAAAGATTCAAAATTCGCAAAATATATAATTTTTAATGCTTTTTGATTGAGGCGGGAGCCAATAACTCTAATACTCTAATATATTTGAATTATTTTTTTTTTGCAGATTTGTAATATGCTTATACCAATGCAAGTGTTGACATATATACCAAGATAATTTCTTGAGTTTGCATCTGAACCGGATATAACAATGACAATTTCACTGCGTACATAATGAGCTCTTTGGGTTTTGAAATGGACACCAAAATATCTTAGCACAATCATGTCGCTATAATGGGGAATGTTCCTCCTGATGAAAATCAAGTAGTTTTCTTGAAAGAGCTCTATAACAACGCATTTTAAACTTATCATTTCAACCTTTTTTTTTATTATTATTTAAATACTTAAAAGAAAGGAAGGAAATGATGCATTCAACATTTAAAAGGATTCGTTTCTATTTCACCATTTGGCAACATCGATTATAGCTAATAAAGGACAATGAATCTGAGGCGTGCTGTTCTGTTTGCTTATGTTCCGAGTTCCGAGATATTCTGTGACATGACATTTTGTGCACCTAACGTATCTCCCTCTATATAAATGAATAACGAAACAACTGTTGTTTATGTGGCTTGTGGAGTTTGTATTGAACTATAATTTATATTTTCCCTTAATTGTTGGTTTATAAAGATAATTTTCCTTTTCAAAAGTAGAGTATCTAGAATTATTTCAACTTGATATCGGCGCTGTTGCCAATATGTGAATTAGAAACCCTTTAAAATTTGAAACCCAACATTTGAAACTTCAATTTGAATACTTTCCGAAGTGAATTTGAAAAACTCATGAATTAAAGTCAGCTTCACTTTGTTCAAACTTGCATTTTCTGTAATAACCCAAATTGAGGAACATTCCCCACTGTAAAAGCCGCTTCTCAAAAGCTTGGAACACTGTTCTGAACCAGAAAACTATATATACCTCAGCAACTTTTGATGCTTATGAAACTCAAGTCAAACCTTATTTGGAGTACTGTTCTCATGTATGCAGCTCTGCCCATAAGCATAATCGGTAGACGCTGCATTCCATCCAGAAAAGAGACATCCGCCTAAATGCAGCCGCGAACTTGCAACTTGCAACCTTGATAGGTTGAAGATTTGTTTCTTTTCTATAGATACTTTCACGGGAAATGTTCAAGTGACTTGGCACATTGGATTCCACCAAAAGCGGTAGGGTAGGCGTACCACTTTGTCATTGCTCCAGTTATAGACACTTTCTGTGTTTTCCTCTCATAACTGAAATATATACCTCAGGTTGTGCTGGCTTAAGGGCTAAAATCGGTCTTCAAACTTTCATGCCTAATGTCACACTTGTCTATGGCATTTTCGAACCTAACCTTCAAATTTATGCAAATGTGTTTTCTGGCTTGTCGCATTTTTATGTTTTATCGTGTTTACTAAGCACCTCAGTTGAGTAACAAACCCTATAATAGATGGCATTATATAATTTGCTGTCTGCACATTTATATATTATTTGTGCTTATTCGTTAGTGTCTATTTAGTAATTTTTGGGCTTGTGTTTTTATAAGTAACAGGTGGCTATAAATAGAACACTTAATAAGGCATTTCTCTGTATATAGCCAATGAGATGACTATATTTAGGCGAATGTTGTGCTGTTTTTAGCCATGTTTTCTTAGCGTAAATATTTCATCAAAAATGGCACCGACAAAATAGAAAAAAGGTCAAAGGGTCATAATTTTGGACAAAGGAATAAAGATCCCATTCATCAATACACAGAAGAACAACTTGCACGTACACTTCAAGCAGTCGAACAAGATGGAACGGCGGTGGCAAAGGCCAGCAAGAGTTTTGTGGTGCCTAGAACAAACAACCTCGCGTGATAAATTAAGTGGAAAAACTTCGACCAAGATGGAAAAAGTTGGCAAAAAATGTTTCTAGGTAAGGACGTTAGACAACTACTAATAGAGAGTACCTTGAAAACAAATTCGTTTTTAGGTGAGGACATTGAAGACCATCTTGAAAAGTGGATATTGACCAACGCAAGCCATGGGTTTCCAGTTAATAAGGAAGGGCTAATGAATTCTATTCAGCAAATGTTGTTGAAGAACCTGTTAGAAACTCCTTTAAAAAAATAAATCAGGAAGGAAATGGTTCGAATCCTTCTTGAAACGTCATCCTCGAATAAGCCAAAAACACTCAGAATATATTAACAAAGCTTGCGCTGCGGTTACCGAACTAAAGATTAGGGATTGCTTTGCCGAAGTCAAGAACTCAATTGAAGATATTGAAGTTTTTAGTCATCCAGAGAACTCGCTGTGTTTTTGTCACCAAAAGGAGCACTTATTTTGGAAGAAAAGGGAAAAACATCTATGACATAACTTCAACATCTGAGAAAGACAATGTTACTGCTTTAATAACAGTAAACGCTGCAGGTCAAATGGCCCCTCAATTAACAATTTTTAAGTATGATCGCTTGCCTAAATCAGTTTTGGAGGCAGCGCCTATAAACTGGAGCATTGGCAAAAGTGACAGTGATGGATGCAGAGTGAACAGTTTTTTGAATATTTTGCCAATGTTTTCGACCCTTATCTATCAAACACCAATATTCAACGTCCTGTTGTAGTTTATGTAGATGTTCATGCATGACATTTGTCGCTTCCACTTAGTACTTGTCGAGAAAAAAACATAATTTTAGTGTGTCTTGCTCCAAATTCGACCCATATTATGCAGCCACTCGACATCGCATTTTTCTTCCCTCTTAAGCAAGCTTGGGAAAAAATCACAAGAAACTGGTTATTCAACCATGACGGTGAATCCTTAAAGAAAAAAGACGTCCCTGCTGGCGCTGCTTTAAACGAAGTTCTCCGAAATGGAAATTTTAAAGATAGTATAGTTGCCGGCTTTCGAATATCAGGACTATTTCCGCTTGATCATAATGCTGTTAATAGTAAATGTATAAAATCACAGTCCCGTGTTCGAGAAGATATACATATTGAAGTTAACTGAAGTCCTGATAAAAACGTAGTCTTAAGATGCATACAAAAACAAATTAATAAAAGGACTGTTTTAGATCTATTTAACGAAACATTTGAAAGAAAGGAAGAATGGTAGGGAGATATTATATACTTAGAACTATATAAGTTATGGAGGAGTCTTGGAGAAGCCTCAGATAAGGTTACAATTGAAAAAGAACTACCTTCAAATGAAATTCTGAAAGATGCCCCTCTAGAAATATTAGATACGGACCATACGGAGATCAATGAAGACGGAGATATCATTTTCCAATTTCCAGAGTGGAGTGATGATAATGACACAAATATCGACACCAGTTGAAATTTTGAAGCTAATACAAAAATAAGTGAGGCACCAACTATCAATAATTGTGACAATATGAATCTTGATCTCGGTAATAGTGACACCGATACCCCTGCAATTGATATAAAATCTACAGAAAGAGCAGAAGCGACGAAATTTCAAAGCGTAGAAAATATAAGTGAGACAGATTCTGTTGAACAGTTAGCAATGAGTGGGGACGATAAGAATATGCCAAAAAAATTATATATCCATTATAGTTATAAAGCCTCAAAACACTATTAAAGATATTCTGCAAGATGTTCTTCACTATCCCGAGCCTAAAGCTTCAATAAAAAAGCGAAAAAAGGATGACCTGCATTCAGTTTTGACTACCGACAAGTGGATTCAGATAGCCAAAGCTAAAGCTGATGAATTGTCAAGAAAAGAAGAGGAAAATATCGAAGGAAACGCAAGAAAGAAGAAAAGCAAGAGGAGCATGCTTAACAAAGAAACGATAGTAACACAAAAAAATTAAAAAATGTAAAAAGAAAACCAACACAGATATAGTACCAATAAACGATGACCTATCAAACCGCCTCACACCTCCATAAGATGTGATAAATACGATTAAAGATATAGCAAAGGCAAAAGAAGAAACTAAGAAATGGGATCTGGGTTCATATGTAATCGTTCAATATGATCGAATGTATTATCCCGCTAAGATTTTAAAAATAGATGAAAATTATATTAAGTGCTCAGCGATGAAAAAAAGTGGATTACACTGGAAATGGCCAGATGTAGCTGACATTACATGGTACCCTTCAGAAAAAAAATCAATACAAATTAAGTGGCTTAAACTTGCAAGACGATATGCAACGGGAATATTGTCCAGTACTCAGAAATACCCTGTGAAGATCACTTTGACGCAGGTAACTATCCAAATTTGTAGATCATAAACTAGTATTATGTTGGTCGGGGATTGAATTCAATAAGGGACAAAGTTTTTGAGGTTAGGTTTCATCTCTCGTATCGTTCACTTTTGTTATCTTACTTTTCAGTGTGCACAGATTTCTTTTTCGTTTTAAATGTACGTAACTCATTGCATCATCGCCATAAGATGTCCTGGAGGACCTAAAGTATATAAATCATTGTGTAAGTTTGTCTTAGGAACCCAGTTTTGAAAATATAGTTTCAATGGCATAACCTTCAATGTATTTTTTAAAAGATCTATACTCATTTTTATTATTTGTTTTCGAAAGATTATTATTGCTAAAATTCTGCTAAAAAAAGGGCTTTTTTGATATCAAAAACTCTTCCAGCTTCAACAAGTCTATTCTAGGCCCATTACCGCTGTTTGCCTTTGTAAATTCTAGTTACATGGTTCACGTTATTTCTATTTTGATTCAATAAGATAATCGCTGTAAAAAATATGAAGTCGTGAAGAAAATTTGAAAAAAGCAGCTTCTACTATTACTATTTCATTAAACAAGATGTCATATTCGTTTGTTTACTCTCAAGTGACGTAATTCGCTCTGATTGACATTCAAGATATCATGGCGGCTTGTCGTATTTTCAGTTTGAATCTATCAAAATATTTTCAATCTCGCTCATAATAATACAATAAATATGTGTTTTCTGAACCATTAATAGGGTTTCATCAGATAAATATTCAGGTACACAAAATTACTGTTGTCTTACCGACTGTCATCATGCCTATTTCAGATTTGAACTAGAAATTTAATGAAATTACGGAGTCAGAATTTATAAAAATCTCGATTTTCAAATTGGATTTCAACGAACGAGTTTGAAGTTGAAAGTTAACAAGAATTGTAAATTCAATTTTGAAATTCACCAAAATTAAAGTCAGACAATGAAATTCCTGGTTGAATGTAAACTTCCAACAGATTGCCCCAATTGAAGTAGGCGTTTGATGAAATTTCTCATCACAATCAACTATAAGTAAGTACGAGTAAAAAATTCAACGGAATTCCGAGTGAAGTCACAATTCACTAAAATTCCGAGCTCAAATTCAAAGTTTCACAAAAATTCCCATTTTCTTAAAGAAGATCCACAAGTACTATCGCAATAAGAAATGTTTGACATGATTAGTGAGTCGCATAGTCTGAGTGTCAAGTTTGTGTTGAGCAAATCACTATTTGGAAACAGAAGTTTGGTTTAGATAGCGGATATGTTTAGTGAAGCCAAGTTCTGGATCAAACCACAATCCTGAATTTTTTATCTCGATCACGGATGAAAGTATTTCATTTTCGATGCGGACTTGAAGAGTGAAGTTGGTGAGCTAACTGTTCTTCTCAGGTCCAAACATTGTTACAGATTCATTAGAATTGAGCTTGAGCTTATGGGCTTATGGGCAGGTGTCCAAGATGGCTTGAAGATCGGAAAAGAGAAATATAACTACGTGTTGTCGACTTAGTGATGTATATGGCTTTTTAATAATCTGATCAAAATCACAAATATACAAACCAAAAATCAAAGGCCCAAAGATTGATCATTTTGGCACTTTCTTTGATACCGTTAAAGCATCCGATGCAACTACATCTACAACTCTTTGAGTACGATATATGTTTATAATACATATATTATACACATCCTGGGGATTCTTTAAAATATAACTCGATATTCATCATAGATTTCGACACTGTATATCTGAAGTAGATAGTAGACAAAATTTTTTATGTTAATTTTCCCGTTCTCTGCATAGACGTCATCCTCGCAGCTGATCAGAGACTGAGGTGAACCGGCATTTGTCATCTCGCAGTCTACCTTTCTCGCTGTCACCAATCAACATTTTACGGGCGACACAGCACACTAGAGCACCATAAACCGATTTCTTTGCGCTCGCTTTCTTTCAGCGCCACGTAAACTGGCAGATTTATACTTATTCTATCCTCCGGGCGCTTATTCCGAGTGCTCTGGATAAATAACCGTCTCTATTTTGATAGGCTGCTCCAGAATATTAGAAGGAAAAGATGGAATTGATTTTTCCGCAGCGATTTCGAGGATGAGAGGTTATTTTGTTTCGTCCTCTTCGATTTCCTGACTGGTTTCCCGTAATTTATTTTTTATTTAGAAAAATTTTATTTCATTATCGTTTGTTTGTCGTATGAAACTGACCGATACCACATTGTTCTTGGACCGGATGGATATGAAGAAATGCAAAACTATCAAAGAGGATGTAATTTCGAATAATTTGGCACAAAAATCTGAAACTGTCAAACCCTCCACCTTGTGTAACATGTGTTTTATGTTGAAAATTACCATTTGAGTGAAGAAAGATGTAACCATAGCCACTTTCCCGAATGCCATCTCTTTTCTCAAAAGGAAGAATGTTGGTTATAGAGTAAAGAAATCAGAAGTATTCAGCATCAAGCAGATCAACAAATTCATCAGGAAGGCGAATAATGAAACATATCTAGTGCTGGAGGTGATTTAACAATATATTTCTATTTTCACAAACTACACCTTACGATTTGATCTTCACAAACTTCATTTTTTGAAATATATCACGACATATTTCACTATTACTTAAATTCCTGTAGCTGTCTTTGATGTTGTTGGATCTATTGTTGAAGGATTCGAGAAGGGTGTGCACACTGCTATAACTCTTTTTGACCTGTCTAAGGCTTTTGATTGTGTAACACATAGTGTACTTCTAAAAACTGTATAATTATGGACTTAGAGGGGTATCTCTACCACGCATAGAATCATTTTTTCAAATAGGTATCAGGCGGTTTCGTGTAATGGTGTTACATAAAATTTTGAACCTGTTGAACACGGTGTTCCACAAGGTTCAATACTTGGGCCCCTGCTCTTTGTTATTTACGTTAATGATATATGTCATTGAGTGACAAAACTCAAAATCTTGAGTTTACCACTAGGTTCAGCTAACAAAAGTGTGAATTTACTTGGCATTACTCTCGACAGTATTTGTTATCTTGGCAATATACAGATCTTCCGCAAATAAACTCTCTAGTGCAATATATATCCTTCGTCAACTGCAAACTATCACAAGCGATGAGATTCTCAAAATGACGCACTTTGCATTATTCCACTCACACACCAGCTACGGTGTTGTTCTTTGGGGGAACTCTCCTGGTTCGATGAGAATTTTCAAACTAGAGGAAAAAAACTGTAAGAATACTAGCAAGTGCAGGTTTTCGGGGGCACTGTAGATCATTATTCAAAAAATTGCGTATCATGCCGTTGCCAACATTATATATTTATCAGAAGGTACTGTAAATCAGAAATAATGCTCAGTTGCTAGATAAACAGTCTGACATACACCAACACTTCACGAGAAATGCGAACAAGGTAAGAACATACCGTTATCATTTGACCAGATCAAAAATTATTTCTGTTGATCACAATCTTTTCAACTCTCTGTCAAATGACTTCAAAAAGCTTAGTATCACCAAGTTCAAAAGAACCATCAAAGAAATGCTACTCAACGAATGTATTTACTCAGTCTCGGAAGCCTACGATCATTTTAGAATAGTTCACGTCAGCTATGTCTACTCGAGATGAAACATACTCATTGGTATCGATTGTACTGTGGTAGTCTCTAAATACCCCTATTATTATAGGTGTATATTTATTTGTTTATATATCTACGTAGGCAACCCCTGTGTTGCTTAATATTTTCACATTTTTACGATTTACTTCTTTGTTTTATATGTTTATTTAGAAAATCCTATACATTTGATTT
>WOGP01007236.1:0-11890 GCA_015342065.1 Leptinotarsa undecemlineata
TGAGTTTTATAAGTTAGTTTCTGTGATAAGTTCATGACTATTTTATAATGGTTTTTTAATTTCATTTCATAAGCGTTTCTAGGACAAATTTATAAAATACTTTTATTGCCTATAACTGTATTGTGTTCACCGATCATCTAATATAATCAATTAGCATTTTGAAAGTAATTATAAAATACTAATAAAATAAAACTGTTGCAACACCATGGCATTATAAAACAATTTTGCTGGTTGGGAATCTATTCCGGTTATGCACTGCTGTCCAAAAAATCACTTGTTACAATAATCTCAGATGCAAACAGGTATTTTTTTTTTGATAGACGTAAAAGAATAAATCTTTCAGATGTCATACGTATTGGATGATTCACATGAATACAAATATAGGATGTTTTCCGAGAATTCAGTATAGGTTCATATTTCATATGACAACCAGGTACGAACAATTTCCATAGTGAAATACACTTTGCCAACAGAATATATACGGATTCTTCAAGTTTCCTCATAATTATCCAATAGCCATCTCGTGTTTGATAAACATTGGATTACGCTGTATCATAAAACAGGTGTTCAAAATCAAGAAGAGTACCAAAAAACGAAGCCGCATTTCCTCATTGAATGGCTATACTAATGTTTTGATTGCGAAAAGATGTGGCTCTTGATGCGTGGGTTTCATTAGTTACCTTTTTTCCAATTTCAATGATGAAAGAAACTAATTCAGAACCAAAAACATCAATAGTTTCAACAGCTATTGGACGAAAGATAAAATAATTTTCCTAATTTTGATATTTCCGTAGTTTAGAACTTTCTTCTGAAGAGGCAGCAGCACCGGCTTTCGCAGAAATAGTACGAAGATAACAAGTTGCTAATATATACACACAAGTGAAGTCCCAAATAACAGATCAACCGTTTTTCCATGAAACAAGTGTCATACCATCCGGTCGTTTTCCGTCGTGTCGACTTGTACCCATGGGTTCTAAAATCGCAGGAATTTTTGCTGAGGATAAAGCTCATTTGATTGGAACATTTATTGCACAATGGCGAGATAAACAACCAGAGAAAAAACGGTAGCTCAACCCATGAGTACCTGATTCATCCACACATGCACCAGATTTACTGACGACTGAAAGAGTCGTCATACAATAAAGTTCCAAGTGATGCTACAGGATTTAAACAAGCTCTAGATTCTTTCATAGTAACTGCGAGAAAACGAACCTCATTTTTCAAAGTGTCAAAAGTTGTCTTTAATAAAATAATACTTACTTGAGTTAGTAATGGTTTATATCATGCCCTCTGGTTTTCCATGTTTTCAATTTTCATTGTTTGGCCAGTTGTAGATTCCCAAAGAGATTTGCCCCGATCAAAAACACAATCAGTGTTTATCTATCAGTAGCTATCAGATTGGAAACACTGCAAAATGAGAACAGAAATGATGGCAAAGCGAGTGAAATGGCTAAACAAAACCCTAATCCTCCTCTAGAAATGTTTTGGAATATGTTGTAAAAAATATGAATATATAAGTGAATGATTATTGCTTTATATATCAAACAATAGATTATTGAGTAACTTGCTTTCTCTTTCTCGCGAAGTGGGAAGCCAGTATTTGAGTATTTTTGGGATCAGACACCTGTATCAAGGTTTCTTATTTTCTCTCTGCTAGTTATCTCATGAAGGTTTTGCAGGATTTCGACATTTACTCCAAAGAGATAAGCTACGTAAGCGTCATCTTTCACACGTTTCTCTTCACATTATAGATCTGGTGAATCCCGAAAGCACTGATGCTTTTTTTTCATAGTTCATTGACCAAGTTTTAGTACCGAAACATAATCGACTCTGTTCACTTGATCACAGTTGATACTAAGCAAATGTTACAACCTGCTCTGGCCTTCCTTACCATGTCAAATATAAAAGCTTGTAAAACACATACAACTGAAGTTAGGAGTTCGCAAAATTCAGACTATTTTGTATATAATTGAAACTCCCTGAAAATTACACCTCCCATACGTTCAGAATTCATTTCTATATTTCAATATTTTGACTCTCTGAAGTAATCAGTTTAGCGATAAACTGAAAACGATTAATTTAGTTTTCATCAAAACAGTAATTTTTCCGTTGATCGTTATTTGCAGTGCAGTGTAAAAACGACTCTGATTATCATTGCCGTCTGAGTGGACAATGTATTCCCTTGTCGAAACGTTGTGATGGAGTGGCCGATTGTTCAAGAAACGAGGATGAGTGGGATTGTGGTGAGTATAACTAAAGAGTATTTTGGTGTGATTGATACATAATCGCAGTCAATTTTATGTCATTACTGAGAGCCTCATTTCAGCACAATGAAATGAATGAAGATATAATTATTTTTAGTCGATACACAAAATGCTTACAGTTATCAATTTACATGAATTAATTTTTTACAAAATGAGTGGGCATACTTGAGATTGGATGTAAATCAAATTATCTAAAAGAAATATTCGTTCAGGTCAGTCTTAAATCATCTACATTCTAGGTTGATGGACTGAACCCTACCAGAAAATAACTACTCCTCTGGCTAGTACCACAAAGGGCATTGAATTAAATCCGGCGATGGATTAAAACCGACAGGTGTCAGTGCAGGATTCTACACTGAATGTGTGAAGGTGGTTGACAATTTTTCGTGGTGTATTTTATCAGTTCGGATTATTAATAACAGCTGAAAATTAAAAAACTAAAAATATTATTAACAAAAAATTTAAAATTATTTTATATCAACTGCGCATGATACTGACGTCTTAAAACCTGAATTTAGTAGAACCAGAACAAACTTAGTATTTCACAGTAACCCTTCGACTTATACTATACAAATGGTAGCTATAATAACTCCCTGCACGACAACATAATCACCTCGTAAATCTCCGCCGTTATCACTTCAACTAGGAGTTATATCTCGGAACAATCTTCATCTCCTCATCTTCTTGTTTCAGCTGCCCTTACCGATGGCAAAACATTAATTCTCGACAGTGATTTACGTCCCGAGTTGGCCTTGAGTGGTATAATCACAATCAATCGGTTTGGCTTATGGAAACCTTTATGCAACGCCAACTCGTCACACAGTGATGCCTCTGTCGCTACGAACGTGTGCAATTTTTTGGGATTGGAGGAGTACCTTGGTTATGGCGGCATTGAAATTGAAAATGGTCCACTAAGTGTAAGGTAAGGTAGATTTCAGGATTTCAGTCATTTTTCATAAACATTTCTCACATACCGCAACCCAGAAGAGTCTATTGTGGCTCACAACTATTCACACTAGACCAAATGAATCCAGCTTCTTAACGAAACCGATTAGTTTGTATAGTGAGTAGTCTTTCACGTCAGATGGTGAGAGTACATCTCTGCTGAACTCTAAAAACCTGATTCGGTCCCCAGCGGGGCAGGCCCAAAGTATGTGCTCTGCTGTTTCATAATTTTCCAAACAGAGGCGGTACACACTGTCTTTCGACAGTCCGATTCTCTGCATATGATGATTCAAATGACAGTGACCTGTGAGAAGGCCTGTTAGACATCGTATTTCATCCCCATTTTAGTCCAATAACTGTTTATTATCAAATTTATTGTATGAGTTTGAAAATGTTCGTACAGGACGAAACTGCAGTAACTTTAGTTACATTGGAAATATTTCCATGGAAACGGAAATATTGGAAATTTATGAACGTACCTTGGATATATTGAAAACATTAGAAACATTGAAAATTTTTATCAAAATATTAAATTTTTGTCATAAACAATTCGAATTTTAGGTGCATTAAGCCATAAAGTCACAATAGAAGAATTTTGAAATATGAAAGATTCATTTGTTCGCGACTAAGTTGCAATTACATACTGCAATTACATAGCTGAAGAAATGGGTAAGATCATTGAAAAATACGGATCAAACAAATTCCTAGGGTACGTATCAGATAATGGAAAAAATATGCAACTTGCTGGAAATAAACTAAAGGAAAAATATAGTATTACTAGTACTATGTTGCTGTATTGCTGCTGTTCCAATGTTTTGACAGAATCAGAAACAACGAACTTAGGCGTGCGCAGCGTTATAGAACAGTGATTTCAAAAAATCGTTCTACAGCGCCATCCATTGGCGAGGTAGGGAAAAATTGATAGCCTAAAAACCTTCTCTATGAAAAATTACTTATACATGTCAAGTTTCATCATGAAAAATATTAGTTTGGTGTTTGGGTAATTGATCAAAGAAGTTATTCTAATTCAGAACAACTTTGAATTGTCCCCACTTAATGATAAAGAGAAATTTGAATCGTTAGAGTTTCTTGACAAGAGAAAAAAGTTTGTTATTAAACCTTTACAATATGCTGCAGAATTACTCAATCACAAGGTTCTGAACTTGATGAAACACAAATCATTTTAGCCATAGAGCAAGACATAATGGATGACATAGCAAATTATCGTTGTAAGAGTAGCAAATTATTTGGAAATAACTTTATATGGAAAAGTACCTTTAATAAACCAGTCTCCTCGTGGAAAGGACTTTTTTCTTCATCTTTAATATCACAAATAGCGACACGAATTTTGATAATGCCAGCATCTTCGGCAGCAACAGAACGCAATTTTAGCGTTTACAATATCATTCATTCGAAAAAGAGAAACAGATTTACTAATGACAGAGCTGCCAAACTAGTCTATGTATTCCATAATTAAAATTTGCTAAAGAAAATTGAAAAAGGCGATAGGTCAATTTTTATTTTGGAATCTATTGAAGATATCAAGGCAGTAGACGTGCACGATGAAGATGAGTGTGATGATAGCGATGAAGATATGTCTCTGGCTCAACTTCTTCATCAAAAATAAGTTTTTTTTTTTGAATAAGTTTAATATTATGTTTCTTTGTTTATGTTTAAGTATAAGGTATTCTGTGTTTCGTTTTCTCGTTTTTTTGGGAAATTTGACATTATTTTGGTTTGTTTCGGTTTAGGTATAAGGATTCTGTATTTTGTTATGTTTTTTTATGAATGAATATTTCATTTTCTTATATTTTTCCCTAGCAGTATTAATTTTAATTTTGAATAACAGTCTTAAAAAATATTTAAATAGTATCGTTTCTATTTTAACGTAGGTAAGTAAGAATTGTATCTACTTGTAAATCGCGCTACCTGAGAAATGGCTCCGCTTTTAAGCTAATGGGTACGCATACCTCTTACCAAGACATTATACTAATAATCCTGAAAATTTCAGCTTTGCTCAAATGACGTAGGTCTGCGGGCTCTTGGATCTTGCTCTACAAGAGTCACCCGCTGATAACTATCATAAACTGCAGGTTCCAATTTCAATCAATTTTTTTTTCCTTCTCCAGAAGGAAGAACTCCAAACAGTCGGATAGTGTCGTCCCAAGCAGCGGAGCCATCAAGTGCCACGGGATATACGTCAAGTGTTCGAACGTCTCATTAGACAAGGCGATACACAGCGTGCGTCTCGATAACGTTACGGTCGACGTCGAGCTGTACACGTCGCCATGGAATGCGGTGATTTATGCAGATGGTTTATATAGATGTATGGGGACCATTCTCAATCGACGGTGGATTGTCACGTCTGTCAATTGTTCTACGGAAATAGCTAAGTAAGTCATTTTCGAGTGTTTATTACCGACCATCCACGTCTTATTTATAGTCTGGTTCACGCGAGCTATTTTATCGAAAACCTAACCTCCAAAACGGAAACTGTAATCAAAGTGTAATTCGAATCAAAGTGGAGTCTGAAATTATATAAGTCTTCTTACAAAAGGCTGCTGAAAGTTTCGAAATTTATGAACAACTGAAAAAAAGAGACTTGGTTTGCAAATGTCTCAATGTTTTATACTTTCAATTTGATAGTGAAAATACATTTTTGACGAAAAGCTAGTATATTTTGAAAAAAAGAACATAATCTAAAGATTAAATCAGACCCATCTATTTATTATATTGACCTATTTATATATGCGCTGTCTGCTCAACTTGGCTTTGTTTCAAAAAAATTATATTGATACAAGTTTATTCAGCTTTGTTTCTACAGCGTATGAAACAATTGAGAGTAATTCACAATTTGAAGTAATATTTACTGATTTTAAAAAGGCTTTTGACAAAGTTGATCACTATGTACTATTAACAAAGTTGAACGAGTTTGGTCTCTCTGATAGCACACTCAAAATGTTCGGAAGTTATCTTCAAAATTGATTTTCAGTAGTTTAGCATAATGGAAATACCTCGGGAAAATGAGAAGTTAATTGTGGAGTACCACAAGGTTTCAATTCAGGACCCTTACTCTTTGTTATGTTTATCAATGGCTTGCTCTCAGTTCTCAAGTACTCAAGCTGTTTATTATTTGCAGAATATCTCAAAATAAAAAAAAAATTGAAACTGACAGAGACAAAGTTATGTTGCAGAATGACTTGCAATATGTTTGCGAGTGGAGTTGTGAAATTAAACTTTTCTTCAATCTGATAAAATGCAGTGTTATGATAATAACAAGGTCGAGATATTCGATAAAATTTGATGCAAGGAGAGGGATTGAAGAACGTTATGGAAATGAAAGGCCTGGGTATTACATATGATGATAGAATATCCTTTTAAAGCATGTAAAAAATATAATTAGATCAGCAAACCGTATGCTAGGCTTCGTAGTAAGACAAACATAATATTTTTCCAATACAGAAGCTATAAAGCACTAGTCAGATCGAAACTTGAATTCGGATCAGAAATTTGGTTGGAAGAATATCAAAGTACACTTTTCGAAGTAGAGAAAATGCAAAATACAAAAAATGGTGTATATATCCTAACTACAGAATAGTTAGAATAACACAATTGAGAAATGAATTCAGAATATTGTCTCTGGCCGGAAGGAGAGACCAATATTTCTATTCAGAATCCCTCTAGTTTGTACTAATGTTGGGTCACTAACCAATACATTCAACTCATTGATGGATATAGATTGGACAGTTTCAATGCGAGCTTTTAAAAAATTCGTCACACTGTAGATAAGAAACTTCAATTGAGAATGTATTAGATATTAGACTGTAAGCCATACAAATGTTTTAATGCAAATTCATATTTCAAAGTTTTTTCAATTCATGCAATAAGGCCTTGTAGTCCTATTTGAATAATGAATTATTGAAAAAAAAATAAAAAAAACGCCGATGTTTCATGAGTCTCTTCAAGCCTGATTATAGGAAAAAGTGACAGGAGTCAAATCTGGCGAATACGGTGCCTGAGGCACCTATCACCAGACTGAGTGCAACAGTTCTTGCCACGTGACAAGAACTCGTGATGCACTACGCCATGGTAATCGAAAAGTAAAACCTTGACAATTGATCAAACTTAGCGTGATTTTTTGGTTTTATACCTCCTGGGCTCTCCCATTGGGACGATTGAACTTTGGTTTCGATGTCATAAGGATATACCCATGATTCGTCACCAGTTATGGTAACTTCTCTAATAGAGATTCGTCGATTCTCTATAACAATTTATTTCACTATGCCAACATCTGCATCGGTTATTAATATGCTGGGTCAACCAGAGCGAGCATCTCATTCACATCTCGACCTTCTGCTTGTAAAACTTGTACACATTTCTCTGACTCAGAGTACAATCATCGTCCGCCACTATTTCTGAACACTCAATTCCATTTTTTACACAAAATTTGATGCAAATTCATTCATTCATTTAGACTATTTTAAATATATATTTCGTTCATCATAAAGTATTTATTTACTGAAAAAATATTTCAAATAAAGATAAAAATGTTTTTGTTTTGTGATTTTTTAATGATTCCACAATATCAATAATAATCAACAAAAACATTTTTAATTATTTAATACTTAAATACCATATTTCCCTAAAAAAAATCATTATTTCAACCAAAGATAAGATTTTGAACAGTTTTTCGCATTCAATATTGAAACAAATATGATAAAATATCTCCAAAATGATACTTCATAGACCCAGAATATTCTTTCACAATGTAGGGTTGACAATGTTTCGTGATGCGTTTCATTAGTTCGGGCTTCCATTGTCTAAGATGATAGGAATTGATTTGAAATTCTTGAAAGAATTTATTAAAAATCAAAAAAATTATCTGAAAACATTAACAATTATATAAAGCAAAAAAAATTAAATAACAATGTAATAAAATACAAGCAACAAAAAATTAAAAAATTGAACTATTATTGCCAGATGAAAATCGAATATCATTAACAAAAAATAAAAATTAGAAAATTTTAATTTTTTATTTTAATTTTTTGTTATTAATTTTTATTTTCATCTCGCGTTAATAGTTCAAATTTATTATTGTTGCTTGTATTTTATTTTACTGTAATTTCTTTTTTTCTGCTTAATATAACCTAATCTTTTTAATTTTTTTGCGATGCTATCACTAGAAGTGTGTTAAATATTTCAAATAAGTGAAACAGATTCAATATCAATGTACACTAAGAACACTCTCTATAATTTATTACTTTTCAGCATTGATAGAAACTGTGTTAAAGGATTCTTTAACATGAAAAACTAACCTCTGGAAATTTTTCAGTTTACGAAGACATTATGTGTCTGTTCTTTTGGGGAAAGGAAAAGCACAACTTCAAGTTCAGGGCCCTCACGAACAAACCTTGAGAGTGGTCGGAGTCGAAAAATTCTCTAATAACGATATAATAATCCTGAGAACAGAAAAAGATATTACTTTCAACCGCTACGTGAAAAGTGTATTCCTTAACCTTAGGTGAGTTTTCCACGATAATTAAATCATATCTCTGTTGAGGGATTGCTTCGATAGGATTTTTGTAAAAACAAATACGCCACTGGAGTTGATCAAGTCGCGACGGAGCGCCAATAATTATTGTTGTTTCGTACTTTCATAATTCGTATTACTTTCGATAAAACTGTTTTTATTTCATTAAATTCCGACTTTCTACTCGAAATTTTCTAAAATCTTGAGTCTGAATCCAATTTTTTTCTTTAGTTTCCCGTGTATTTTCTCTACGAAATATCTAAATAATTATATCAGTCTGCAACCAAAAGGCTGTCTGGATGTTTTCAACTGACTGTTTTGAAAACTAAAAAATTACTCAAAAATTCCAGAACGTCAGGATGTTTTGCAAAACGCAAAATTGTATAATAATAAAAAAAGAGTTTTTTGGGCTAACTTGAATTCATGAATAAATAGGTATAATTTTATTTTGAAATAAAAGAAAGTAGACCATATCACTTCTTTTGAAATTTCAACAGCTTTCGATGTGTGCCTAAATCAGAGTTACCCACAGTTCAACAACAAATTTAATAAAAAAAATCCAGGTTTACCAATGAGTTCACCCCTTAGTCCACTTTTAGCAGACATATTTATTTACAGCTTGGATACTATCATAGTAAATTCCAACCTGGAAAAAAAACATATTCAGATATCTAAACGATATTCTTGTTTTAGGGGTACTACACGCCAGCTGAAGCAATTTATGACATTCATGAATAGCAACATTCACTTCACGCTCGAAAGAGAGATAGAGAAACAGATAAATTTCTTAGACCTGACCATTACACACAATCAGAATAAATATGAGTTCAATGTTTTCAGAAAACCTTGTATACAGACATTACCATCCCAAGTGATTATTTCCATTCAGACAGTCATAAATTAACAGCCTACAATTTTCTGCTGACAATCTAGCTAGGGAAATTGATATAATCATGGACAGATAGGCCTTAATGATGGTTCCAAAGCAGATTGAATCCAGAAGTTACTCCGAAAACAAAGCCGTAAATTCACTTACAGATTAATATTCTGCCAGATCTAACAATCAGAAATCAAATTCTTACATATTTTTGGTAAAAGAACAGAGATAATTATAAGTTTCTTCAGAAAAAACAATGCCAGGTTATTTAATTTCCTTTTCAATGTCAAAGATGAAGTGGACAAGTTGGAGAAATCTGGAGTTTATAAGCTTAAGTGTCCGGAGTGTTATAGTGTTTATGTGAGACAATGTGGTCAAAATTTACAAAAACGGTATGCTGAACGTGAAAAGTCCTTAAGACTAGGTAAAAATGATTCGACGTATTTGGGATCCTTGGAAATTCACAAGCATAAACATTGCGGGTGCAACCTGTTAAATGATCAAATCAATTCATTTTACTAACCGGTTTTCGAATTAGCATATTCACATTGTCCAAGTGAACAACATTCATGTATTCAATTAAGCTGAGTACCTCTATTATTATCTACAGTGATGTTATATGAAGGGTAATATAATGAATCATTGTTAGTTCATTGTATACGTTTGAAAATGTCCTTATATGACAAAATTGCGGCAACGTTAGTTACAAATAAAAGTGGAAAAACAGAAAGTTTTCAATCTTTTTTTCTTCATTATGATTTCCTACCACGTAGTTAAGGCTACATCCATCAATTTACCACAATTTCATTGTTATGGAAGTTTTTAAATGTATACAGGCCATAAACATTACTTTCTAAATAAAGGACGCCCTGTACTCTAGAGGACAAGTTGGTTTATTAAACCAATATTGAATATTTGATGTATACATTCAATGTTTGATGTTTGATGGATACATTCAATATTGAATGTTTGATGTATATATTTGATATTGAATGTTTGATGTATACATTCAATATCTCATATAAGCCAGCACAGACGCGTATTTTCATAAATGCTTCGAAAAAAAGCTTTGAGCAGTTCTGCGGTTTCTATACCTCCATTCCTGTCGGTCATTTCGTATACATTAAAGAAACCTACAAGAACCTGGAAATAATTCTTTGATAATTGGAACATAAAGACTACGGTTGGCAAGTTTGCGGTAATTTGAAAAACTTGGGAATTTTGCTCGGACAACAATCTGGGTTTACCAAATTCCCTTGCTTTTTGAAGCAAGGGAGTGTTAACCGCTTTGTAACGTAAGGCATCAGTGTGTCTGGCCTACCTGTCTCCTCACTCTATGGCAACGGAGAAGTATTTCGCATGGGCACGAAACTTCAGTCGGTCAGTTGTGCTGCAGTAGTATTGTGAGCAATATAATGATAATTTTAATAATATAACTTTATTCACAAAAGATAAATACAGATACAAATAAGTTACAACATAGAGTGAATGAATAAAGTGATTGTTGAACAACTGGAGCCAAGTTCTATATGAGAACGGGATTATTATTACCTAGATATGGTGTTTATTGAGTAAATGATGGAATAATTAATTTTGGCGATTTTTCTACCCATTATTACGAGCTGAGGTGGTACCAAAAAAAAATTTACAACTTTACAAAAATGAGTTTACACATTTTATTACATTTTAGAAAAATATGAAAGTGTGTAATTATGCCTGAAGTGAGAATGGATGTATGTATATATATTTGTAGCTCTTTCACGCGTAAACAACTGAACGGATTTAGATGAAATGTAGGTAACAATTCGCAAAGATTTTGTGTAATTTTAGTCATACGATAACAATAAGTATCTAGTAAGTCGAAAAAATTCTTGCTCCCTGAGAGCTATCTTGCGCTACCTATACGGTTGGAGTTACATGCAGATAATGTACTGTAAGATTGTTTATCTTAAATAGTTCTTAATAAAAGTCAACGATAGCATAGGTGTATCTACTTCTTATATGGTAGCCACTATATGCAAAATACTGAGCCATAAATAGATTTAAATTGGATTTTTTTTACAATGCACATTTTAGTACATCTGTCAGCTTTTTATGTAAATTGATAAATTGTCATTTTGAGTAACCTTACCTAACTGTAAGACGACGTGGGATGATGCCCAGGGGAGAGGGGCGGTCTAAGCAACGAAACGCCATCGCCGAGAACGCAACCCGAAGGCAGGCAGACGCGTGAGAGCTAACGTCATTGACGGTTATGTTAGTTTTGTGAATTTC